>JARYHS010009813.1:0-29995 GCA_031002005.1 Vandiemenella viatica | reverse complement strand
CATCTGCGACAAGGATGGAAGCAATAACGAAGAAGGATCTCCACAATATAATGAAAGAATTTAAGCTTGTTAAATCCAGACTTTCGCAAAATGATTTTACTAGCACTGAAGTGTGGGTAAAATCCCAAATGGACCTGGGAGAAGATAGTTGCGTGATTGGGTACAAACAGCAAGGGGAGCAGTATTCCAGTGGCCTGTTGCTAGATAGTGATTTTGTTTTAATTATTATGACAAAGTACCAGAAGGAAGTGCTAACCAAATACATGAAAGACAAAGTGTTGATAGACAGTACCCACAAGACTACAGGTTATGATTTTCAACTTACTTCTCTTGTGACAGTTGACGAATACGACACTGGCTGTCCTGTTGCCTTTTGCTTAAGCTCAAGGGTTGATAAAAATACGATGACCTTTTTCTTCAATCAAGTAAAGGGTAAGGTTGGAAATTTGGTATCTGAAGTGTTTATGTCCGATGATGCACCTACATACTACAATGCTTGGGTGGATGTAATGAGTGTTCCAAACCATCGACTTCTCTGCTCATGGCATATCGACAAGAACTGGAGGGAAAACGTAAAGCTTAAAGTTAATGGTCAAGAGAAAAAGGCTGACGTTTATAAAGGATGTAGAGTGCTCCTGGAGACCATGGATGAAGATGAGTTTCAGGACAATTTAGAAAATTTCTTGCAAATGTGCAAGGACGATCCTGACACTGAAGAATTTTATAAGTATTTTAAAGATCACTATGCCAACAGGCCACAATTGTGGGCATTCTGCTACAGAAAAAAACTTAGACTCAATACTAATATGTATCTTGAAGCACTTCACCGGAAACTTAAGTACTGCCTCCTTGAGGGTAAATATAACAAGAGGTAGATAAGTGCATTGAAATGTTGCTTAGGTGCAGCAGACGTCTTTTGCACAACAGGCTAATTCGCAACATGAAAAATATCCCCTCTTATCGTATGATGAAAATTGGACAGAGTCACAAACGAAGCTCTGAAATAAAAGAAGACCAGATTAAGAAGATTTCAGAAAATGAATGGGAAGTATCATCTTCAACCAAAGGAAGGGGACCGTATCTTGTGCAGGTTGACACTGAGTCAACATGTGATGGATGCCCATTAACATGCCCTGCATGTAACATCTGTATTCATCAGTTTGAATGCACGTGTGTTGACTTTCTGATCAAGGGAAATTTTTGCAAACATGTACATGCCTGCATAAAGCCTGTAATGGAAGAGCTACCAGAACTGCATAATAAAGAAGTAACATACCGTTTTGGAACAGGAAGCACAAGCTCATCATTGCATCCAGCAAATCTGATCCTCCTCATGTTAATCAGGTGGATAAACGTCGGAAGCTCCAATTTCTCCTTGATTCCATTTATGCCTTATCAGCAAATGCCAACGATGAAGGGCTTGACACTCTTTGTAACCATGCCGAGCGCCTACTTGAAAAATCAAAAGTTCTAGCATCATCTCAAGATTTCCAGTGCACAATAGGCAATGCTTCAGACGATACTACTAGTTCTCCTGCAAATAAAAAGATTGAAACTCAAAGATTCTATTCCACCAAGAAGCAGCGCCAGGTGCATTCACTTTTCAAGAAACCGGATGATAGCCAGAAAGAAGATCTCAAGAACTTTATGACTTTATATAAAACAACGAAGAAGGATAATTAGATCAAATTTTAATATGCTTTTAGTAAATGCGATATGTTTGAAGCCTTTTTTTCTGACAGCACTAAATGTTGGTGCACTGTTAGTGGTTCCAGCATCCCACTATTAATTGCCTTAGAAATTAGCTGTCTACTTTGTTACAGAGTCACTGTGATAATTTTGAAAAATTTTTTGTGGCACTAAATGTTGAGCACTGTTAGCGTTTCCGTCATCCAATTATTAATTGCCTTTAAGATTAGCTACCTAATTTGTTAGAGTCACTGTGTTAAAATTGTAATTTTCTTACCACCTTGCCGGTAGTAAAAATATGATTCATAATTACCCTTTCGTTCTTTACCATTGTATTTAGGACGTTCACCTAAAAATTTCGAATTACCTGAATACAGAAATAAAATCACCATTGAAGTATAAAAGACAAACTATATATCCCTGATGTATGTACCTCAATTTACTGATACTAGTACTACTCCTCGTAAGTAATATGCAGCGGTCATTATACATAATTCGTCAATGTTAAAGCGGCTATAGACGACACAATTTGGTTCGCAATCTGCAGGGACAATCCGGCAGGGGCCCTGCAGGCTACCGCCTGAGTAGGCAAATTGGGTGTGCTCCCAATATCGGGAGATACGTAGAGCCCGACAAACAATTCACAGATTGTGCCTGCAGTAAGGGAGCAAATTGAGACGTGTGTAGCGCGATGTAGTGATTGGGACAATTTCGGCTCAGTCGGCTTGATGCAGTGTGCGAGTGCGTTTCGTGCCATTAGTCATGCATGAGATTAAAAATGTTTACAGAGAAGGAGGTATGGACGATTATTTTCGAAATTTATAAGTATAATATACGCCAGTTGTGGGACAAACACAACAAAAACTACCTAAACCGCAAAAGAAGGAGTTCAAATTTTGCTCGAATTTTTGTTTTTTTGTTTTACGCCTCGTCGACGGCTAAGGTCATTAGTGGCGGGATGGGACTGGGGACAAGGAACGGAAAGGAATTTGGCCATGGCCTTTTTGAAGGAAGCATCCCGGCATTCGCCTGGAGTGATTTGAGGAAACCATGGAAAACCCAAATCTGGATGCCCGGACGGGGATTCGAACCCGCAGTCCTCCCGAATGCTAGGCCAGAACGTTAACCGTTCACCCACCACGCTCGGTCTCGAAATTTACTAGAAACTGAACCAGGAAATAACACTTGCAGTCTTTTTTCTTTCTTAGTGTAGTTTTTTAGATAGCCCAATATGTTTCAGGTACGATGTCTGAAAGCTTTTGTGATAAAATCGGAGAACAAAATTTCATATCTTCATAGGTTTGACTACTTTCCAAAAAAATTGCAAAGTAACGACTGATCGTTCTTTGACGCTTATACTTTCACCCATCAGGGTATTTTGTATACATGTAAGGGGTCACTAAGCGGAGTATTTCTGCAAAACTTTCAGAATCTACTCTCAGAAAATTTCTAAAATCTTGTTTTAGGCTTCTCAAAATGTTCATGTAAGAATTTAAAAAAAAAAAAAAAAATCCATGTCATCAACAAGTATCTTCTTATTCTATCAGTACAAACTGTAGTGCAGGTTATTGTTAAAACGATGTCTACCTTTTGTTGCTTTGACATAAAAGGGGACATTGTTAAGCGTTTGCAACTAACAGGCATGCGATCACAATGTAAACTAACATTGGGAGCGAAATTGAGATGTGTGAAGGGAAGCCCCATGTGATTGCCATACTGGTGGCCCCTGCAGAATAGGACTGAAATTGGCTCTTGTGTAGCCGCCTTTATTCGCAGGCGCAAGTTGGGACTTGCAGCACTGTTGCGCAGGGCCAAGCGAGCTGGTACCACTGCGTGCTGTACGGGGGAGATAAGGAACGGGGGGGGGGGGGTAGGCAACTCATAATGGTTTCGAGGAAGTGGGATGGCACACTGAAACATGACGATTTCTTACAAAATGAAACTCAGACCTGTTGAGGAAACTATTTTTATTATTGATTGAATATAGTAATCCAACCACTTAATCTAAGGATCTATGTAGTAAATTAAGATCGTAACTCAGTTACAGTTTATGTAAACATTAATCGTCTCGGATTCTTAAGAAAATTTTTCAGTATCTTTGTTTCTCAATATCTCACGGTGTTCTTTCACGAAATTTCGATACACATTCATCAAGCATAATCCAGTCAATCTTTCCTCTCAAAAAGTGCTGCTGATCCAGTTCTTCACTCATCGAAGCGTACGGAAGGCAACTTAATTTTTCTTCTAGGGGGAGGGGGAACAACAGGCTCCCCTGCCCCTCGCTGGATGGGGGGGGGGGGGGAGATCGCTTCACCTCTTTACCGTGGGGAAGTTATGTCAAAATAACGTATCGCATCAAATTTTGTGTGAAGAAGGGACTAATATTTTTAATATATTTGCTAAGAACCCACTGACATGAAACTGACAAATTGTAGTACATGCAAGTGAAACGGCCAGATACATAACTTAAGCTTTTACTTCGCCAGGAGAAGTAGAAAAAAAAAATGTAATGTGGTAGCAGAGAGAAAGGAGTTAGTTTCATATGGGTCTCATAAAGCAAGTAATTTCAATCTATTTTAGTGTATCGTTTAAATGGACCTATAACGCAACTCGCCCGTATTCGTGAGGACGCAAACCAAGCTACCGGTCAGGTTTGCTTCCCAATGAAAGCTTTTAAGTCTCAGAACTGTTAAGTAATTGTACTACTTGGAGCAAAAGTGAAAAAAATATAATATTTAGCATGTTACTATTTTATGGACCAGTCTTGTCGATACATATTTTCCATACTGCCGTGTGTTGACATCGAATAAATGTTATTTACCCCAGCGGTTTCTATGATACTCATATGGGACACGTAAAGCAAGTAATTTCAATCTATTTTAGTGCAACCCTTAAATGGAACTATAGCTCAACTCTCCCTTATTCGCGAGGACGCAAACCAAACAAACCACGCTACCTCTCTGTTCTCTGATTATTTTGTGAATCTGGCCTTTGGATAACCATATATTTGAACTTTATTTCTAAAATTTAATGTATTCTAGAATGTAAATACTGTAAACACTAATAGGGAATGTAGTTCGTAAACTGTGATTAAATCGTAACTCTTCAAAGATCTTTCTAATCTTATTAAAAAATTTGTTCCATTTACAAAGTATTTGGACATTTGAATGCTAAATTAAGGTCAGTGAATTTTAAGGTACAAGCAACCATCAACAGTTCAGGAATTTGCTGAATGTCTTTCCACATGTGTGGCCTTGACGCATTTCCTGGAAACTTTGAGTCCACTGGACAATGGATAAGAAGAATGTGGCTAAGAGGGTGAGTGAAGTGTTACGGTAACATTCCTTGCAGAGGCACATTCTAGCAGCTATTGGCATGTGTGTTTTGTCGTTTTTCGTTGTGCTTCTGTATTATTTTATTAGTCATGGCAGTACGTGGTAGCCCTCAAAAAAATTCTTCTATCGTAGAAGACTACGAAATTATCAGTAATCATCTATTACTACGGGAGAGGTGGAATTGTCGGATTCTCTTACGTGCTTTTGAAGTGTCTTTGGGGAAATATTATTGTCTTGAAATATTATGTTGGTTTGCCAGACAAACTTATTCGCAACACGTTCAAGTGTCCTACGTGCGTAATTTCCAGCACTTTGTGCAAACGTAAGCATTGTATTGACGAATACATGTGGGCGTCTAAGCAATGTGGAGCAAAAAAAAGTGTACTTTTATTTTCTTTTTATAAAGTAAACTAGAACTGTCGCAACTAATCGTTTTCATATACTGTTGGACAATAAACATGTCGCAGGAAAATTCTGCTTGGGAAGCTGTCATAAGTCCAGAATCTACGCATACGAAAGTGGACTGGAGCAACTATTGTCGCGAAATATGTGCGCAATGGGTTGCGGCACATCCTGTAGGGATAGGTGGCATTGAAGAAAGCGGTGATTCCATAGTAGTGGAAATTAGACGAAACACATTTTATTTCACAGGAAGTACCACCATGGCGAAATGAGAAACAAACAGTGCGTTTTCGGAGCATTCAGCGAGGAACCAAGAAGTGTTTTGTCGTCGAGGTGGCCGACAAATCGGAAGAAACATTGTTATATCACATTCGGCGACATATCCTTCCGGGCATATTAATTACGAAGGATGGATTTCCGTCATCCCGTAACTTAAAGAGAGCTTATGGGGGCATATATGCCCACGAGGTCGTCATCCATAGTAAAAACTTCGTGGATCCGGACAATCCCCAAATACACACACAAAGTGTGGAAAGTTTGTGGTCGCGGATCAAGAGAAAAGCTAGATTCCAATACGGCACGTCAGATGAACTTTTTCCTACGTACTTAGATGAATTCCTGTGGAGAAATAATTTCCAGAAAAACGAATTGTTTCAGCAATTCATCGGCACCATATGCGAAAAATACCAGTTCAATTAAGCATTGCATCACCTACCTCTCCTGTAGTAACACCTCATGACTTTCATCACCATACACTAAATCGGTTCCTTTTGGAGCCAAAGGCTCTTTAGAGCCCGGCTCTTTTCAGAGCCAAAAATTAATCATAAAAGGCAATATAAAGTCAGACTTACAACCAGTGGCTTGGCTAGTTTAACAACGCCCCCGGCGATGCAGCATTAAATACTAACAAAAAGCTTATGCGTAAGAAGGAAGGAGTTTTAGGAAAATATGCATATCTTGACTTAAGTCATGAAATATAAAGTAATTATATCTAGAATCTTCAATAGTTCAAAAAATAACTCCTTGTTTTTTTTTTCTCCATAGTATTTTAGAAAGAAAGCTTGTCGCGATAGAATGAAGTAGCAACCATTTTAACTGTAATAGCGATTATTAAGACAGTAAATTCGTCTTCAATGTGAATTAGTTGTTTCAGATTTTGAAGCTTTAACAATGCAAGTAGGAAATCTATCTCCCGTTATTTTTAACCAGCATACATATTTCTTTTAAAATTTTGCGACGAAGCTTCATGAATATGAGGAAAAGCTTTAACCTGTCATTCGCGAGTACGCGGATTCAAAGCCCGCCGGATATCCAATTTCAGTTTTCCATGGTTTCCATAGTCGCTCCAGGTGAATGAGAAAAAAAGTAATTCAAAATGGCCTAACCGAATTCTTTTCCGATACAAGTTCCCACTACCCTCCTGCCTCAAATGAAATTAGCATCGAGGAGGCGAAAAAAATACTTCTTGCCGATCGCACTCTGGATTTATGTTACTCAACTGCCGGCCTCACTAGCGAAGTCGCCAGAGCGCTAGTTCCACTTTGCTCAGTCCCTTGTTATATTTTCCTTAGTGTTCGACGACGTCAAAATCATTAGAGAGGGAAAGTGATAGGTGACAAGGGATGGGAAGGAATGCGGCTGTTATCTTTTGAATGAACCATATGCCACTAATGGAGTCATTTCGATTAATCATACCGAGCGTAGTTGGATAAGAGGTAACGCTCTGACCTCCCATTCGGGAGGACGCGGATTCGAATCCCTGTCTAAGCGTCCATATCTGGATTTTCCATTTTTATAGACACCCATTTTAAGGATTTCGAAAAAAAATATCATTTCCATTTTACAAATCCAGATATTTGAAATGGAAAAGGAATAATCCATTTCCTTCAGGATACAGACATAAGAATTTAAAAAACTCGGCAGCAAATGAAAGTTTCCAATGTCACCACCTGTTTGAACAACATTTTTTTTCAAAACCTTCATTCCTAGTATAAAATAGCATGGTAGCAATAATGGCAAAAAGAACTAGGAAATAAAATTCAAATACCCGTCCGGCATTGAGATCTCGATTTAAAATGTTGTCTCAAAATGTTTCCAGGCGAACGCCAGGATGACTGCTGCAAGAAGCAATGGCTGCATTTGTTGCTGTTCTTGTCCCGAAATCTCCTCCATCATTAATGAGCTCGACGGCAACGAAGCGTAAAGCCATAAGAATTAAGAATAGTTAAAGTATAAAACAGAAGAGCGTATGTGCGGTTTAAAGAGGAGAAATTATATTTTTAACATAACTGAAAAATAAAAATCTTAGATGTGGAGAAAGTTCTTTCTTTGTAGTAAAAATAATGTACTTGATAGAAGGCAGATTCTTCATTCGTCCTTCACGAAACCACATTACAGCCCGATACACTTTTTATTGACATCTCAATAATATACTTTGGTTAGTTTAAAAATATTATTCGTTATTGGGTCGGTTCAGCAGTCATAGAAAATTCTCATTACTTTTATTTGTAGCGCTCATTGTATGTAGTATTTAACATTAATATACAGACCGAAACGGTAGTCATAACGTACCGTTATCATTTTGAAGCGATTCCAACCTAGTAGTATTCCTGTCAAAAAATTTAACAGTTACCAAATTTCAATTTTATATTATCTCAAGGCCGGTTTAAGGCTACCGCAAGAACCGCAGTAGCGGGCCCCTTAAAAGTTTGTCCTTACTTAACGAACAATTTTCCAGCTAAAATCTATACTAATATTATAAAGCTGAAGAGTTTGTTTGTTTGTTTGTTTGTTTGTTTGTTTGAACGCGCTAATCTCAGGAACTACTGGTTCGAATTGAAAAATTCTTTTTGTGTTGAATAGACCATTTATCGAGGAAGGCTTTAAGCTATATAACATCACGCTGCGACTAATAGGAGCGAAGAAACAATGGAAAATGTGGAAAAAACGGGGAAAATTATTCATCTTTGAGGGCTTCTGTTGCGTGCGCTGCGAAAACGGTTCAAGATACCAAAAAAATATGTATGAAAGGATTATTCCTCTTGAAATGATCTAAAAAAATGTCCGCGACAGTATATGTCTATCTTTTAAGATTAACTCAGTAGAACCGTTTTTAAGGTAATCAAATTTGGTCGAAATTAATGCATTATTACCAATTATTTGTTAGAGTTGTATCAACATAATAATATTAATCTTTATACAAATAAATGTGTTGTTGATTAAGAGTATTTAATTGTGAACAAAATTGTCTTTGGCATCACTTAATTTCAATGAACAACTTAGAAGATATTACGCGCGGTCGGCTCCCTTCTGAACGGTTGTAGTTCCCCATTATGGAAGTTTGTTAACATTTTAAAATTAACTACAAATATGAGAGCACATTTGGGGGGAGGTAGTATAACTTTTCCTTCAAAGTTACTTTTAATAGGAGACGGGAAAGTACCTCATTTTGAAAATAAAATTGAAATTGATCGCGATTTAGGAGAAAGACTAAGTAACATTGAGGACTTAATATCGAAAGTTTACCCTGGAATCAGCGAAATAGAAAATAAAGATCATCAATGGATGTGTCAAAGGGCAATATTGGCGGCGAGAAACAGTAGCGTGGACGAAATTAACGACCTAATTTTAAGTGAACTTCCAGGAGACATAGTTACCTACACATCTATTGATAACGTAATGGATCAAGAAGATGCGGTACATTACCCACAAGAGTTTCTTAATTCTTTGAACCCAAGTGGCCTTCCCCCATATTCCCTCAAGTTAAAAATAGGTGCCCCAATAATTTTACTTAGAAATCTCAAACCACCAAATTTATGAAACGGAACCCGACTTCAAATTAAATTTCTACGCAATAACGAGATCGTTGCAATAGTTTTGACTGGTCCAGCAGTTGGTCAAACAGTGCTTATACCTCGCATCCCAATGATTCCAAATGATTTATCTTTTAATTTTAAAAGAATTCAATTTCCCGTTAAGCTATCTTTCGCCGTTACAATTAATAAATCACAGGGGCAAACATTTAAACACGTAGGAATCGATTTACGTCAAGACTGCTTTTCACACGGCCAACTATATGTCGCGTTGTCAAGATCGGGTTGCGGAGAAAACCAATATGTTCTTCTGCCACAAGAAAATAAAACTAAAAATATAATTTACGCAGAAGTACTTTAAAATAATTATGTTCTTTTAAAAACTAAATTTGCAAAAAATTGTCTAAAATAATAACAGAAATTTACGCGGACAAGGTCGTGGGTAACTGCTATAATTTATAAAGCTGACGAGGTTGTTTGCAAAAATAAATATGATGCCCAAAATAACTATTCCACGCGGACGAAGTCGCGGGCACAGCTAGTAAATAATATACAGATTTAGAATATTAACAAGCTGCGTTCACAATAGACGTTTCCGAAGCGTGGAGTTCCACGAGATGTTCTTCATCAGATTCAGTTTTAAGAAAGTCGTATCTGATGTAATTACAATATGCCTATATATTTAAAGGCGTGTATTGCTCTGAACCTTGTTTCAGCAATTTATGTAATTTCGTTCGAATAAACTCATTCATCTTTTGACGTATCATATAAAAAGTTATTGAATTAAAATGTGTATGCCTGCTCACGTGTCTCCATCCCAAAAAACTATATGTACTACCAAAGAAAGGCAAGAAATGAAATGTCGTATACAAAAATTGTATTATAAATATAAGAATAGCTATAAAATTGAATAAAAAATAATTTCATTTGACACAATGGGCAGCAGGGCTTAGCTAGAGATGTCCGAAGTCAAATGAAACGAAATATACAGGCGAGTTGCTCTTTAACTAACTTCTTTATGTCTCACTAACAACGTGGTCTTTAGAGACGGGAAAGGATTGGGGGGGGGCAAAGAATGGGAAGGAATTCGGCCATGGCCTTTTGAAGGAAGCATCCCGGGATACACCTGAAGTGATTTGGGGAAACCATGGAAAACCCAAATCTGGATTCCCGGACGGGGATTCGAACCGCCGTCCTCCGGAATGCGAGGCCAGAACGCTATCCGTTACACCACCATCCTCGGTAGTTGCGCTATAGGTACATTTAATCGCTAGGCTAAAATAGATTGAAATTACTTGCTTTCCGTGTCCCATATGAGTATCATAGAAACCGCTGGGGTAGATAACGTTTATTCGATGTCAACACACGGCAGTATGGAAAATATTTATCGACAAGACAGGTCCATAAAATAATAACATGCTTTTTTTTTTTTTTTTTTTTTTTTTTTTTTTTTTTTTTTTGCACCAAGTAGTACAGTTCTGAGACTTAAAAGCTTTCATTGGGAAGCAAACTGACCCGGAACGTGGTTTGTTTGGTTTGCGTCCTCGCGAATACGGGCGAGTTGCGTTATAGGTCCTTTTAATCGTTACACTAAAATAGACTGAAATTACTTGCTTTCCGTGTCCTATGTGAGTATCATAGAAACCGCTGGGGTAGGTAACGATTATTTGATGTCAACACACGGCAGTATGGAAAATATTTATCGACAAGACAGGTCCATAAAATATTAACATGCTTTTTTTATTTCTTTTTTTTTGCAGCAAGTAGTACAGTTCTGAGACTTAAAAGCTTTCATTGGGAAGCAAACTGACCCGGAACGTGGTTTGTTTGGTTTGCGTCCTCGCGAATACGGGCGAGTTGCGTTATAGGTCCTTTTAATCGTTACACTAAAATAGACTGAAATTACTTGCTTTTCGTGTCCTATGTGAGTATCATAGAAACCGCTGGGGTAGGTAACGATTGTTGGATGTCAACACACGGCAGTATGGAAAATATTTATCGACAAGACAGGTTCATAAAATAGTAACATGCTTAAAAAGTAAATTTTTTCACTTTTGCTGCAAGTAGTACAATTACTTAACAGTTCCGAGACTTAATAGCTTTCATTGGGAAGCAAACCTGACCGGTGGCGTCGTTTGCGTACTCTCGAATACCGGCGAGTTGCGTTATAGGTCCATTTAATCTTACGCTAAAATAGATTAAAATTACTTGCTTCACGTGTCCCATATGAGTATCATAGAAACCGCTGGGGTAAACAACGTTTATTCCAAGTCAACACACGGCAGTATGGAAAAAGAAAAATTAACGGCTAGTGTACTTATTTCGTTTATTCTTAATTGGGAGGTCAATTTTTTTCTTCGTGTGTTGAATTGATTGTACCTGTTTGATGCTGGTGGTATCTAGTGGTGGAATTATGAAGTAGTGAAGTCACCGCCGCCCTGAGGTTTGTTGTCTGCTTTTCAACCAAAGAAGTTACACGTATCGTTCAATGTGACGTCACTTCCTCATGCCGTGGAGTGGGAGGATTTTCGGCTCGGCATCGGGTGTACCCACAGACGCACGTCCTAATCTGTGCTTTCGTCGACCCCGACGGACCACTGAAAACCAACACAAGAAGCAACTGTCAAATTTTATCCAAGTATTTTCACTCACTTCTCAAATTGCGAGCCACCTTTAGAACAATTAAATTTTGAGAAACCCCCACCCAAACCCTGATTCAAAACCACCATCTCTTGAGGAGCTAAAGAAAATAATCAACTCTTTGAAAACCACAAGTCTCCCGGGAGAAGACGGAATTTTAGCCGAAATATGGAAATTAAATGACAAAAATCTCACACCAAACAATTTACAGAATTATTATCAAACATTTGGGAAGACTGAAAAAGTACCTGAAGAGTGGAAGTGTGCATTAATTCATCCTCTCCATAAAAAAGGAGACAAAAGTGACCGAAATAATTACAGGGGAATTTCACTGCTCCCTGTAGCATACAAATTCTTTCACAAAGCCCTGTTAAGTCGACTAGAAGAACAGGCAGACCAATTAATAGGAGAGTATCCAGGCAGGGTTTCGCAAAGGTCGATCTTGTATAGAACATATTTGGAACCTAAAAAACAATTTTGCAAATGAGAAGGTGTAGAAATAACTGTGATAACTTTTGTCGACTTTAAAAAGGACTATGACTCAATAGATAGGCAAACATTATTCCATATTTTAGAGGGAATTCAAAATCGACAGAAAAACAAGGTCGATTATCCAACAGACATTAACAGGTACAACTTCCAAAGTTAAATTCATGGGAGAAATATCAGAGGCATTTCACATCCATACCGGTGTTCGCCAAGGAGATGGACTGTCACCACTTCTATTTAACATGGTTCTGGAAAAAATTGTGAGGACATGGGAAAAGGAAATAAAGGGAATTCAACTCGGGATTAAAAAAGAGCAGAGAATCAATGTAAAGTGTTTGGCTTTTGCAGACGACCTTGCCATTTTAACCAGCAATAGAGAAGAAGCCAAACTTGCACTGGAGAAGCTTCACGAAATTTCACAGAAAACTGGCCTACGAATTTCCTACGAAAAAACTCAATACATGGAAAGCAAGCCTGCAGATAATCTTCCCATTACAACTCGGTATGGGAAAGTGACACAGGTAATGCACTTTAAATATCTGGGAGAGATCATCCAACCATCAGGACTGAACACAATAGCCAACCAAGAAAGAATATCAAAATTACAAAAAGCGTATAAGCTTACTTGGAATCACTACAATAAAAAATCTATTTCTGTCAACGCCAAACTAAGGCATTACAGCGCAGTAGTTCTGCCGGAAGCACTTTATGCTGCAGAAACTACAGTGATTCATGGTCATACAAAAATAAGAGACATTGAAAAGCAGGAAAGGAAAATTCTGAGGAAAATATTCGGACCAGTTTTTCGTGAAGGAATTTGGATAAAGAGGCCATCAAAAGAGCTCTACAAACAGATAGAAACAATAACTGACAACTTTAGAAAAAGAAGGATGAAATTTTATGGACATATTAGCAGGATGAACAAGAACAGGCTCACAAGGCAAATCTTCGAGATAGTAAACACCAGTAAAAACAAGATTAAATGGATATCTGAAACAGAAGAGGACCTTAAAGAATTGGGGATCACACAAGACAACATAAACAACCGAGAACAGTTTAGAAACATCATAAAGAAACATACACTTAAACAAACACAAACCAAAAAAAGAACAGGAAACAAATGGTCAGAAGAGCGCAAGAGAGAACACAGCGAGCGTATGAAGAGAATTTGGGAAGAAAGGAAAAAAACATCATGACTACTCAAGTTCAGTGGCTCTCTTTAAAGGGAATAATCGAATAATAATAATAATAACACAGTAGAGTAAATAGCAGAGAGACAGTAGGAAACTAATGGAACAACTATACTAGGAACTGACAGTAGCAACAGGTATATTAAATACGCGTCATGAACAACATTGATGCTGGGACAGGAATGATACAGCTAGGAATGTTTATGGGTATGGAAAATGAACTGCGAGAAAGAATATCTGTTCACATAGTTATGGATTAGCATGTGGAAGAAGTTGCTGAACACTTTGGAAGGTCATCAATATATAGCATCTATGTTTATAGTGTTAGGTGGGTGACTCCATTAGTATGATTAATCCTTGAATATTAAACATTCTCTGATTTTACGCGGAGCGAGTGCTTCATATAGATGTATGGACTCCATAGATGTTGTACTGACAAAATGCTTGGCCATATGGTATATATACAGCAATCAATTGAAAGTGGATACTAACCAGTTGGTACAGTAGAGTATAGTGAAGTAGGGATCGCAAAGCGGAATAATGAAGAATGGAGGGTCGGACACACTTGGCAGAAACATCTACAATCAGAACTTCTTCATCATGAAATCGTTGACATAATTCTTTTTACATAATCGAAACAGCAGTATTTTAGAACCTGTGCGGTAAGTACGCTCAAAATATGTGATTCATATTTAATATCAAAAGAAACTATCCTGTCTGAGATGTAGTATGTTCATAACACTAATTACAGCTCATAGACACATTTTGTAAGCCACGATTGACTGTTTCCACCAATATAAACTTTTCTACTTAACAATAGGAGCAATGTCTGATATATTTACAAGTTTAACATATTTAACGTTAAATTTATACCTGTACCTGCGAAGAATAATGATAACTGTATAGACATCCGTTTCAAATCTTACCTTAGTACGTGAGAAAGATGGTTACTTCGCGAACACAATGTCTTACTGGTTGACTTATCTTTTCTCCTTAACCACAGACAACATTCTAGAAACGCTAGATAGAGAATTTCTGGAAACCAGTAGAAACAAATTGGGCAAGGAAGCGGGGATTTTCATAGCCCCCTTACCCAACCTTTACCTCTACTCACGGCTTAATGCTACCGATCACAAAATATAAATCAGTGGATACACAATCCCAAACACTAGTTAGAATTTCCGAGTAGGGATGGTACAGGTATAAAATAATTAATTCAGAAAATAGCGTCTCCCTGTAATATGTGCTAACAATGATGATTGCAGGAATCCGCCTAAAAGTGACTCGATCTTGGTCCCGTTGTGCCATCTGATGCAGTGTGGCATCATTGGCTGGTACTCAGGCATCTTAATCACAGCACGCTGTACAGTGTATACATTTTGGCTAAAAACAGTTAACAAATATTATCCTAAATTCTTTAACAAAATAAAAATAAGGAGAAGGGCGCACTACACTAAATGACATTTCCGCAGCTGTTGTTAATAGACACAATGTGTTTCGTCAGACAGCTGTCTCGATGGAATAAACAAATATGATACACATCGAAGCTCCGCCAGCAACTAGTAACAATGGGCGTTGTACTAATTGCTGAAAAAAAAAGACAAGTGAAGAATATTAAACAGAGAGCAGGTTCATCCCTATCATATCGACTTGCATACATGATGGGCGTGAAACAACAACTTACAACGAATTAATTGTTCGCTGAAGCAGTGATTCAGCGTTACGTGATACAATATGACCATCAAGTGTGAAGGTTAGTTAATTTTTAATTCACTTGGCAATACGAGAAACTATGCCGAGAAAAAAAGAAAACGCTATAAGAAAGCTTAGTTCATAACTCAGTCAGAACAGTTGGTTTAAGGATTAACTATAACTTATAAGGTTTTATTAATATTTCGTCGAGGACAATCAACTAATTTCATTCGCTACACTTAGTGAAATCCGTTGCTGGAATCGATACTTTGTGACCGCCTACCAATCACAAAAAAAGTATTTCGGGACGATTTTTCGTAACCATCCACCATCCCGGTTATGAAGTCCGAGCCTCTATGGACCAACAATTTTAAAAATAGAAAAATAGAATACTGTACAAGCAAAAAAATATTTAAACAGACAAAAAAAAAAAAAAGGTTGCTCATTTTTCACCGATAACACAGATCATTTTATATATCTTATAAACGACATAACGGGCAGCAGAAAAAGGAAATAGACAAGATACGTCCCATTTGTCGAAGCAGATGATATATATATATTACGGAATGTGATTCTACGACCTATGAGAGGGTGTGAATTCAATTAGATGACAATTCACTGAGAATAAAGACGACTGCTGGAATAGTTAACGACACCTTGGACAGACGTTCGGTAGTTAATAACGATTTTAAAAAGATGAAAAGTGGACAGAAAGAATGACATAAAACAGTACTTTAGTATGCACAACGAACGAAAAAACAGACTTAAAATTCTTAACAGGAAAGATATTGCGACAAATTAATTTAGTAGAGTTAAATACGGATCCATTAATCACTTCGTGAGATGAAAGAAATTAAGATTTCGGTATTTGTGGCGGCAAACGACCATACGCCGCATAACTGCACAATAATTTGTTTCATAATAATGAAAAAGTAAAAATATCACAACAATCATTTGATAGTCCAAACTTTTAGTTTTTGCTGTTTGCGCTTGCTTTCAGACTGGTCTTATTCTTTGAATGTTGGAGTTTAAATAATAATTTTATGAAAGAAAAAAGCAGAGGCGGACTTAGCCCACTTTCAGCAAACCATATACGCGTCCACCTCGTCGAATAGCGCACTAGCGACTCAACAAAGACTACCACTACAGTGCTCTGGTGGTAGCGACACGAACCACAAAAGCCAAGCGTGGGCCTGGCAGTCGGGCGGCCGCAGGTTCGATTCCCCGTCAGCCACCCAGAATTTGGGATAGTTCCACTGAAAGGCCATAGCCGAATCCCTCCCCATTCCTTGCAGTTAGCTGATAGCTAGACAGTACAATGCAGCCAAATTCTATAAAATAAAAACAGAACTAAGTACATTGCGAAAGTCAGCTTTAGTACGTCAGACGTGTTGTGTTGAACCATCATCAACCGTTTAAGGATTAATTTATTTTATCATCAGTCTTTCGTCTTCCTCTCTTGCGCTAGCCTGTATATCTCAACATAGCTTCACAACCTACGTCCTCAGTTATCTGCTTCATATATTCTAATCTGATCTGTTCCCGCCGCTAACAAGTTAACTAGGCCTGCATGTCTACCATCCTGTCTCGTCTATCTATAAAATTTTTTTTTAAAAAATTTCTTAACCCATCATTTCAAATACTCGTTCCTTTAATACTTTATCTGTCCGTTAAATTTTCAGAATCCATCTCTAACGCCACATTTTGAATGCTCCAATTTTCCTTCTTTCTGGTATTTCTAATGTCCATGCTTTGCTACCATAATAGCGAATAGCGTTTTAAAAATTTCTTTCTTAGTCCTAGATCTAAATTTGAAAGTAAAAGATTTCTCTTTCTCTTGAAGGTTCTTAACTGTTTATAACGCCAGTGCCCTCATTGTCAACTGCTGGAAAGGGTATAGTGATTTCATGTTGTATTCATTCGACGCTCAAATACACAGAGACGTCTGTTTTTATGTCTATTTTTATTGTTTTTACGCTGTATTGGTCTACTGTGACTGGTCTATTGTAACTGTTTCATCTGTCGTTTATTCCTTCTTGCAACAAACGAAAATTCTTTTTAAGGTACATGCTTTTGAGCTTTCTTTTCAAAAAAATTTGAGATACCTGGGTAACGTATTCAGTCACTTATTTGTGTTTGTAAGTGCATTACGTTGTGTTAAGCTACAATCTGCTTACGGTCAGCTTATATGCATTCCGTACAGATTCAATACCAGATTTGTTTTGCGTTTTTTTTTTTTCTTTCTCAGACGATTTCAATGATAATTAATAACGAGTCTGCACATATCACAAGCGTTTCTGCACTTAATAAAAAAAATTAAATTTGCTAGCCACCTTCTGTTTGTTTATGCAGATTTAACAGCTGTGGAACTATTACAAGATATGAACGACAAGTAGAGGAATTTCAACGTACAGATAAAAGGCTGTGATGTACCAAATCGGAATTTCAGCTTTGCTGCATATATTAGGAGATAAAAGCCGTGATACTTTGTGGTACGGCAGCGGCGAAGAGACGAATTCTCAGAACACAAAGTCTGCAGTCCCTACGGCTGATAAGCGACCGCTTCCGCCAGGCGAATCCGAATCAGCGTGGTGGCTAACGCGTTCACTGACATTTCCAGTCCAGCGGTTTGAGTCTCACCTCCAATGAGCTCTGCGGTTTACATGAGGATGTCGACAGCGACTGCAGCTGGCAGTGTGTAAAACAGTTACAGTACGAGTCAGACCTTATAGTAAGTTTAGTGAAAGCTATGTAATGACAGACTTGGGAAACCTTTAATTTATTTTCACTATCAAATTATCTAACATAAACTATTTTTTTAAAGAAATGTTTTCTTTTTAATAATAAAATTTGCTAAAATTACTCATTTTTGCGACAACGATAAACTCCAGGACGATAACTGTAATTTTCTTGTAATCTCTAGGAAGCTATTAATCATTGTAAATTGTAAAACATTTTATATCAGTAGTTTCTAAAATAAAGGGTGTATCAGAATTTTTCTTGGCTTTCCGCTAAAATCGCAGAATAAATATAAAATACATATATATTCAGAGTCACTTGGTTGCTAGATTTTACTTGAAAGCCATGAAATTCATATAAAAAAATCCGTGACTACTAAATTCCTTATAAATCCAATTTCACGTGATAAAAATATTTAATAAAAATACTTGATAATTTCGGACTAAAACAATTTAAAAAAATATTTGATGCTGCAGGGATTCGAACCTTGGTCAGAAAGGCATGAAGCCAGTATTTCATCGCATGGACCACGCTGCCAATTTAGAACATCTTCCAAGAATCTGGGTTTTCCATGGTTTTCCAGATCACTCCACGCGAATGCTGGGATGGTTCCTCAATAGCGCATGGGCGCCTCCTGCCATATCCTGTATATCCCTTCCAAACCATCACCCTTTTCGATAGGTGCACTGCACCCTCCGCCACACACTTTTAGTGAATCGCGGAGTAATAATAATAGTAAATAATTTATTCGACACTTGGATGTTTTGTTTTCTTTGTAAGCGAATATCTCAAAAATTAGGGAACATTTGAAGAAACGACTGTACTTTAAAGAATATGGTGTGTGTTATTCAACATATATGCAGGAGAATCGAAATCCGTTGTTAATTCGTCCGCTGGTCTAAAAGTTAAAACGAAAGTTATATGAAATGGAATAAAGAAGCGGACACCATGTTTTCACTTCTGCCATGCGTCAAACATATTTTTTAAAAACAAAAAGTTCTAGTTAAATTAGGCACCTAGGTATCAATAAACATACACGTGCATTTTTATTTTTAATAATCACAATTGATTTTCATATCATTTTTTCAAAAATTACTCAGTTCACTTTTCTGTACATCGTAGTCATCTATGTGATGTGCAGTTTGCTATCTAATAACTATTTCTCGAAACAATACGATTTATTCTCTGTTACGAAAGTTGTGTGTGTATTCATATAATCAGGGCCACATTTAGGCTCTGTGGGCCCCTAGGCTATACATGTGGTGCGGGCCCCCTGTCGCCAGTGGCTGGATGATGAAATTTCGAATTCGACCTAAAAATTTATGGGCGACCTTTTTTTGTTTTTTTTTAGCTCTGATACCTGCCCAGGCGAACGAGGGTTGTGGTGAGAGGGCCTCTCTTTGTGGTGCGGGCCCCCTTTGTGGTGCGGGCCCCCTAGGCTACAGCCTATGTAGCCTATGCTTAAATGCGGCCCTGCATATAATTCATTTAACGCTCTGTTACTTTGTTGAATATCTAATGACACTCTGCTGTCGGGGGTGGGCGCACTGAATGGAACAGCTACAGAGTTACTGCCAGGCCAGAATAAACGAATGAAAAACATCACGGCGTATATCTTAGACGGTGTTCCTGTAGCATTAATGACAAAGGATTTTTACACAGTGACTATTACTGAATTATCTTTGTTGATACTGACTGCAGTAACTTCATAATTAAATTACTAAATATAAGGAAACAGAGACTACTAAAGTATACGAACACAGAGGAAGGTTAGCAGTGGTACCAACCGAACATGTACAAATAAAAGCCTGTTGCTTATGCTCACAGATCAAAGGTTGCTTGGATCTAGGGATGTAACGGATATCTACATCTGCAAGTGCAGAACTTTTGCGTGTATCCAACATCCGCTTTCCCATCCGCAACCGAAATTTTTAATGCGGATATATAGCAGATGTTTTATTACATTGGAATGCATATTATGCTTTTCTCTTTATCCGAGATTATGCCCATCGTTCCTTAGCCAACAAAAAAGTGGCTGTTTTCTGACGATCTTGAAATAAAAATAACAATGAACTAAACGGTGCTATTGCCTAAGCGACCAATTTACAAGTTTGAACTTGCATGTAAAGTGAAGGACGAGCTACAACAGACCGCACCAAGCCCGCACTGTCAACGACCGACACTTTTCTTATTGTGGCTGACCCTATATGTGTATATATAAGGGTGCGTCACCAAAATCCGGA
Source organism: Vandiemenella viatica (assembly GCA_031002005.1). Taxonomy (NCBI): domain Eukaryota; kingdom Metazoa; phylum Arthropoda; class Insecta; order Orthoptera; family Morabidae; genus Vandiemenella; species Vandiemenella viatica. The sequence goes on along the minus strand of JARYHS010009813.1, from coordinate 9,764 downwards.
CAAATCGAAGAGTTTTTGAAAAACAATTTTTTTTCACAAAATATTAAAATAACAAAAAATACTTTTGCATGGTTTATCAGGGACCTCTATAGAAAATAATTATTCAATATATCCCCCTTTAGCTTCAATAACTGCCCCAGTCTCGGCCTGAAGCGGTCGCATGCTCGACGTAATGCAGCCGAGTCCATGGCGGCGAATGCTGCTTCAATGGCGGATCTCAATGATGGCGACGTTGGATGCCGAGACTTGTTGGACATCCTTTCAACTACGCTCCAAAACGTAGTAATCCAGAGGATTTAAATCGGGACTGTTTGGAGGCCAAAATTCCTTTGACCAAAACATGTCCAAATTATCGGACATCCAGTTTGAACCAAATGGCTCGTGTGGGCTGGCTGTGCACCGTCTTGCTGGAAAACATACGGAGTTCCAGACGCCACTGCATCAATCCACGGCTTCACAACACTCGAAAATAACGTTCAAATAAACTTCTTTTGTCACAGTTTCCTTGTTTTTAAAAAAAATGTGGGGGCATGACATGACCCTCGCTCGACACAACACTTAGCACGTGAACACTGGCAGGACATTTGTTCTGGCAACAAAGGGATATCCTGTGGATCATGTGCAAGCCAACGGTCATTTCTTCGATTATTTTTGGCATCAACTGTAAAAATCTTTCATCAGAAAAGAATCTGATACGCCCAGCGGCATCATTTTTCAGTGATGACAGAAGCAAATGGCAGCGGCTGACTCTCTTTGTCCTAGCAGTCTCGGAGAGCATTATCCTAACCTTCAGTGTTAGGACTTGTATCTAAGGTCTTCTTCAGCAATTCGACGCATTGTTGGTTCGCTTACACCAATGATTTTTGCCAGAGATCGCAATGACTGCCTTGGATTCTCTGAAATCAGCTCTTGAGCCCTTTCGATGACTTCAGGTGTCCTCATTGTGCGGTCTTCGAGTGACGCTTCCGTGCCGGTACTGTGGAACCTTCGTTTGACTGTTCGTTTGACTGTTCTAACGACGAATATTTGTTACAACATCATAAACTGTCGATTTTGGGTACTTGAAAAACCGAATTATTTCAACTGCTGAGCGCCAGCACGAAGACCTTCGACAATCGCGGCTCTTTTATCATACTCCGCACTTCGCTTCAACATCATGGCCATTTTGAGGTTACCACTGTTTACTAGAAACGTTAGACACTGCAGAGCGCCAAACACGATCTCTGGCGGAAGAAAAATGTGGCGGGAAATTTAAATTTAAAATTGTCCGGATTTTGGTGACGCACCCTATATATATAGGATCGTGCTATGCCTATTGAAAGGGTGTGCCAGGTTGACTGACACGTGGGTTCTAAATGGTTAACCTACGATGCCTTATGACTTGCGCCGACTTTCTTCATATCTTCTGCTCTTGACTTCTTCTCTATTGAGCCTATCCTCTTCTTCTCTTGCGCTAGCAAATAAACATGAGCATAGGGGGTAACTTGTAATTAGGAGAGGGAGCAGGCAGCTACGAGCTACTTTAAATAAAACAATGTCTCTGGAAACCCCATTTAATTGCACTGGACCATAAATCAACTAATCCATAATACTGACCCTAGGGATGAAACTTAGCCCTACAGTTCACAACTAACAGAGAATGGTGAGGTTGGTGCAGCGAATATCTAGCTCCGAGGCCTAGATGTTATCTTGTAGATCGTCAGTCAAGAAGTAGAGTTATCAATGTATTCTAGCTTGCTGGAAAAGTATTGGCTTGTAAGACTGGAGATTTTCTCGGCGTTGTAAATGAATAAAATTTTCTCGGGTAACTAGCCGAGTTAGTCCATCGTTTGACCACGACGTTTCGGCGGTCACAACTCTGCCGCCATTGTCAAGTGACTCAAGTATTGGCTTGCATGCTCAGCACTGCACGTGTAGCTTGTAATCCGAACTGTCGATCGCAGAAAGTCGAACAACAGGACGTGCTTACTCGACGTCTGGCTGCAGTGAAACTTCGAAAACTTACATGATTTCGGTATTAAAATATTATAATAAATGACGTCCCGTCACATAGCCCCCGGTGTTGAAAAAACGCGCTACTCCCGGAGCGCGGGAATAACATCAAACACTAACTATCATTTTTTTTTGTTGAAAAATTGTATAATGGGACTGGTGATAAGTAAGGATCAATATATGCATGCTAACGTGTTACGAAATACCTCTTGCCTTAAATATGCATTCATAAACATAAATAGAATCTTAGTAAAGCAAAACAAAACATGAAATAAAAACCAAATAAAAATATGCAAAAGAAATAATAATGAAAAGTTGAAAATATATTAATTATGTGTGCTGGGTGTTTCCCCATTAGAATTAGTATTTGGCGAGTCTGGAACACGTACAATAATCTGACTGCCTGTTGGAATTGTATTGCCCATAATGGAACGTTTGTGAAACATCTTATTAAGCTGGCGTCTACATATAAAAAACATAATAGTAGAAATGACTAGAATACCAAATTGTGGAGACACTTATGGAACTAATGAGAATTGTTTGGTGTGCTTTGGAGTGAATTTGAGATCTTAGGTGAGTGACAATGTGATTAAGTTTTACAGAATCTTGAGCGTTTTGTAAATATTTATGCACCTCATCTTTGAGAGGTAAGTGATGGGTTACATTTAAATTAACTAATTCGGTATCATGATAAATTTCATGAGTAAAAGTAGGTAAAAAATAGTTTGGATAAGATAATGAAGAATGAATCTGAGTGATGTAAGTTGCTGGTATTGTAAATCTGTTCCTGAAATTTGACAATTGGTTGCATTAACAAGTAAACCGGATCCTTCTAACAACAATTTATGAATATCTGGTTTTGTTCGATCTGCTGATTTACAAGTTGCTGTAATAGTATATGGAGATGGTAATGAAAATATCCAATTGGTATGCATCTTAGAGAAATATGGTTTAGTTAATGTAAAAACTTCTCTCTGACATGATTTAAAATTTTGTCCGGAAAAAACATATCAATTTCACAAGAATGGACTCGCACATCATGCAATGACATTACTGGACAAATTGTAAGGACATTTGATTCACAAATGTGTAACTCGTTGTGGTTAAAAGTTTTGTTCATTTTATGATCTCTGCTGAGTAAAAGTGTGTCCTGCATAACCCATCTTACATGCTTTTCTGTTTCATTCCAAAAAACAGGAAATGTGTGAGTAGTATAATGTTCTAGCACTGAATCTATTGTCCCTAAAGGAATGTTAACAATTAATCTTAAATTATCTCCCATTAAAACTGTGTTGACTTTTGATAGCTGGTGATAAATATATAAATTCTGTTCTGTGCAATGAACAATGATGAATGAGTTGGAATCTAATTGATTCTGAATTAAATGCAGATATTTCAAAAAAAAGTTTAGGGCCTAAAAGAATGTCACTTAATTTACCATGTGAACCTTGCAGTAAGGCCATTCTTAGCTTAATTAATTCTATTCGCATATGTGTCAATCCAACTATAAGTTCTTGTAAAGTGTGAATACCGAATACTTGATATTGCAAAATATTTTCAATATTATGGATACTGTGTGTTAGCACTGCCTGTATCTCCTCAGTTTGTGAAATGAAAGCATTAGCCAGGGATTTGATTGCTGCAGAATGATTTGAGACCGCGTTTCCAAATTTTGGATGAGAATTAATTGAGAATCAATGCTAAGTTGAAAATCCTGATCATTAGATTCTAAGGTTTGTAATCTAGCTTGAATTTGTAATAAATCATCAGAATCGAGGACTCCAAATAATGTTTTTAGAGTTTTACCGCCAAGGTCGAACCAAGATCGCTTAGTTCTAGTGATTTATGTGGCAATAATTCTAAAATGTTGCTGAATTCTTCTTGGAGGGAAAAATGAATACCCTTGAGATTTGAAGAAATTGACTCTAGAATGAAAATGTAGTACGAATTGTTTGCCTTAAGAATTGTATCTAAATCATTGAAAATACTATTAAGTTGTATGCTTTCATCTCTCAAAGCTTGTAGATCATAATCAAGGATGACTGACCAATGATTAGTAATGGCTAAAATATCATCTTCTCTTGAAAAAACTACTCCATTTCTTAGATATTGAACTTCCAATAATTGCACATAATAAGGAAACAAAAATAGCAAAAATGTGTGTAACAAAATAATTCTAATAAAAAGCATGTTGAACTTCCCAAAAAAAAATAAAGATAATAATGAAAATTATTCCCTCAACCATTAGACTTCGAACTTAAAATAATCCCGTGTCACTACAAAATAGTTCTCATAAACCCTACATTCAACCTAAAAATTAAAAAAAAAATATACAGAATTGTGTGCATTAAAAAAAAAACAATAAGCCCCTTGAATTTAATATCTAGAACAAATGATTAAGTGAACCTAGTCTCTGTAGTTATTAACAACAACAACAACAAAATAACAAAATCCTGAATATATTACAAAAATAATAATAATACTAGACGACCCGTGCGAAAATTTCGCTAATAAAATGCGATGAATAGGAGGTTGAATGCTTGTAATATAATGAATAGTAGAACCGTACTTTTGTAGCAAATATTTCATTTAGTGTAATAGGTACGCAGCAAAATACTCACAATATTACGAAACAGTTAGGAAAATTTAAAACACACTGTATTTATGACAAACTGTCACTGACCTTAGTAGAATAAAACCAACCTTAACAAAATGCACACAACATATCAACATCTCTGAAATATTTGTTGCTGTGCGAATAAAATGTTTACATTGGAATTGTATAGCAAAACGACAGTGTTTCCGTAACAAAAAAAAAATATCAGAAAAGCTACTTATTGAATAAAAAAAGTTTATTGACATCTCTGTGATATCCGCTGCTGAAATCAGGGGACTTGGCTCTGAACAGTCTCATACGCGCTACCACTTTAAGCACCAATTCCGAACATTTTTTTCTTAATTTATGATTTTACCTAGCTGGAGACCTTAATTTTACAACGATATGTCATTTATCGATTCGGATAGGTATCGAAGAAGATAAATGGCTTGTATTAAAAAAATTAAAAAAACACGTTCTATAACTAATATTGATAATTTTGCCCTTTAAGGGTTGAATTCCAAAAAATTCCTTTTATAAAATATCAACCAAGGTAAAAAAAAAAGTTTTGAGAAATGATGATATTTTTACCCCTTAAGGGTGTAATTTGGAGAAAGTTTTTTCTTAAAATATGATGTGACCATAGCGGCTAATTTAATATTTAAATCGATACGTCATTTATTGATTTCGATTAGGTATCAAGGGAAATAAACAGCTCCTGACAAAAAATGCATTGTAAAAATATTAATACTTTTGCCCTCTAAGGTTAGAATTTTTAAAAATTTCTACTTAAAATGTGTAACGGAACCGAAGACATTACGAAGACCTGAAGCTTTTAAATGATACCTCGTTTATCAATTTTGTTTAATTGTCAACGGAGATAAATGACTAAAGACACAAAAAACGCATTTTAGAAATACTGATATTTATGCCCTTTAAGGGTCGAATAACGAAAAATTCTTTCTAAAATATAATGTGACCATGGCGGAGACCTTAATCTTTAATATGATACCTCATTTATCTATATCGGTTATATATCAAGGGAGATAAATGGCTCGTGACACAAAAATGCATTATAGAAAAATTTATACTTTTTCCCTTAAATGGTTCAATTTCAAAAACATTCTTTCTTAAAATATCATGTACAAAGCTGAGATATTATTCCTCATAATCCTACTTGATTTATCGATTTTGGTTAGATATCCAGGGAGGTAAATGGCTCGATATACAAAAAAAGCATTTTAGAAAAATCGACATTTTTACCCTTTAAGGTTCGAACTACGAAAAAATCCTTTCTTAAAATATAATGTTACCACGGCGGAGACCTTAATCTTTAATATGATACCTCATTTATCTATATCGGTTAGAAATTAAGGGAGATAAATAGCTCGTGACACAAAAATGCGTTGTAGAACCATTCATACTTTTTCCCTTTAAGGGTTGAATTCCAAAAACGTCATTCCTAAAATATGATGTCACCGAAGCTGAGACATTATTCCTCATTATCTCACTTGATTTATCGATTTTGGATAGATATCCAGGGAGATAAATGGCTCGATATACAAAAACGAATTTTAGACAAATTGAAGTTTTTGCCCTTTAAGGGTCGAATTACGAATAATTGCATTCTTAAAATATAATGTTACCACGGCGGAAACCTTATTCTTTAATATGATACCCTATTTATCTATATTCGTTTGATATTAAGTGAGATAAATTGCTCGTGACACAAAAAATACGTATTGTAAATTTTATACTTTTTTCCCGTTAAGGGTTGAATTCCAAAAAGATTCTTTCTTAAAATATTATGTCACATAGCTGAGACATTACTCCTCATAATCCTACTTCATATTGATCGATTTTGGTTAGATATCCAGGAGATAAATGGCTCGAGATAAAAAAACTAATTTTAGAAAAATTGACATTTTTTGCCCTTTAAGGGCCAAATTACGAAAAATCTCCTTTCTTAAAATATAAATGTTACCACGGCGAAGACCTCAATCTTTGATATGATACCTCATTTATCTATACCGGTTTAGATATTAAGGGAGATAAATCGCTCGTGACACAAAAATGCGTTATTGAAAAATTTATACTTTTTCCTTAAGGGTTGAATTCCAAAAACATTCTTTCTTAAAATATTATGTCACAAAGCTGAGCATTACTCCTAATAATCCTACTTGGTTTATCGATTTTGGTTAGATATCCAGGGAGATAAATGGCTCGAGATACAAAAAACGCATTTTAGAAAAATCGACATTTTTGCCCTTTAAGGGTCGAAAAACGAAAAATTCTTTTCTTGAAATATAATGTTACCATGGCGGAGACCTCAATCTTTAATATGATATCTCATTTATCTATATCGGTTAGATATTAAGGGAGATAAATCGCTCGTGACATAAAAATGCGTTATTGAAAAATTTATACTTTTTTCCCTTGAAGGGTTGAATTCCAAAAACATTCTTTCTTAAAATATTATGTCACAAAGCTGAGGCATTACTCCTAATAATCCTACTTGGTTTATCGATTTTGGTTAGATATCCAGGGAGATAAATGGCTCGAGATACAAAAAACGCATTTTAGAAAAATCGAAATTTTTGCCCTTTAAGGGTCGAAAATTCTTTTCTTGAAATATAATGTTACCATGGCGGAGACCTCAATCTTTAATATGATATCTCATTTATCTATATCGGTTAGATATTAAAGGAGATAAATCGCCCGTGACACAATTACGCATTGCAAAAATATTGATACTTTTGCCCTTTAAGGGTCGAATTCCGAAAAATATCTGGCTTAATATATGACGTCACTAAAGCGGAGATTTTAATCTTTAAAATGATACTTCATTAAACGATTTCAGATAGGTATCCAGTGAGATAAATGACTCGTAACACAGAAAACAGCCTTTTAGAAATATTGACATTTTTGCCCTTTAAGGGTAGAATTCCGAAAACTTCATATCTTAAAATATGATGTGACCAAAGTGGAGACCATAAGCTTTAAAATGACACCTCTTTCATTGATTTTGGTTAAGTATGAGGAAGATACAGGCTTGTGACAAAAAATACCTTATAGAAATAATATATATGATTGTCCCTGAAGAAAAGAAAGAACCATTTCACTAGCACATTGATTGAGTGTTACTTGGATGGCTGGTAGTTTACCGTCGCTGTCTACGTGCACAGGTGCAGAGCGCTGACAGCGTGTCTCTGATTACGCCGCTTGCGTGGGAAGATAGCCTGTCCGGCCGCTTGAGGCTGTAAGAAATATAACTGCAGCAGTATTGTGCTTGAAATAATTCTAATGATTGCCGACAGAGTTTCTAGTAAGCCTGAAATCATCAACTCTGTCTGCAATTACATATAAAATCACAGTAAAAAATGAAAAAAATTGACATCCATAAAGACATATGCAACTTGAAGGTTCTTAGTTCATATCCAGCCTCCACGACTTCAAGACAAAATTAATTTTGAGAGTTACAAAGTACATAGACATAAAATAATAGTTTTGAATTACATTATGAAATAGAAAGAGCTTCCTTTCTTGGCCTGAGGCTATAGTTTGCCGTTTTTTGAGGTGGAATATCCAGCTTAAAGGAAGGGTTACTTCGTAGATTATGTGAATGTGAAGTGTTGGTTTTAACAGGTGGAGCAACGAATTTAGAAGATGATGGCTGTGTTGTGGTGTTTGTATTGGTTTTTTCCGGATGAACTGAATCTTTAGGTTCCCAAATGTATGGTCGTAACCTATTCTTGTTTACAACAATTTCTCGATCGGGAAGTTTGATTCGTACATTAACAGGACCAAGAGATTGCGTTACCTGATACGGACCAGTGAAATTAACTCTACATTTTTTGGATAGACCTTTTTTCTGATAGGGTTTAGACAACATAACATAACTTCCTACTGGAATATCTTGTGGCTTAGCTTTTTTATTGTACTCTTTTTCCTGTTTTAAGTATGCAGCTAAATTTTTCTTCCTAACTTGATCCCATATTCTTTTAAGTTTGAAAGCAATACTTCTAACTTCTGGATTATTAATTTCTTTGGTTGTTTTAAATGAAAGGAAGGGTGAGACCATTTCTGAACTATACATGACTTCAAACGGTGATTTCCCCGTACTGGAGTGGGTGTTTGCATTATAACTCGAAACTATATAGTCCAAAATCGAGTCCAAATTGGAATGAGATTTATTTACGTAATAACTGAGTGTTTTACCAATAGTTCTGTGTACACGTTTCAGTTTTTTCCATTCATTTGGGGATGCCAAGATGTTGTCTGTAATTTTTTCTATTCCTAACAGTTTACAGGTTTGTGTAAATAAACTCAGATACAAGATTTTTCCCTTGATCCGTTAATAATTTCTCAGGGACACCGAAGCGGAGAATCCAACCTTCTACAACGCTCGAGCTACGGTTTTTGAAGTTTGTTCAGGCAAAGGAATCATTAACAAATATCTGGAGAAGGCATCGATCATGGAAAGTACATAAATATTACCTCGTTCTGTACGTCTGAAGGGGCCCATTAAATCGAGATGAATTCTTTGAAAGGGCTTTACTGTTTCCGGTAAAGGCTGTAATTTTTTCTTTTGCATTTCCCGAAATTTGTCTTTTCGTTGCATGGTATACAACTGAGTACGAAATCACGTACGGATTTTCGTCTACCTGGCCACAAATTACTCTTTTGCAATTTTTTTTATTAGTAGTTTTCCATCCGCTATGACCACTAAGCAGGTGAGAATGATACAATTTTAAACAACTTCTCTTAATGATTTTGGAACAACAACTCTTTCCCCTAGTTTTGTACGTCTGTATGAAAGATCGTCATGAACAACAAACCATTTGTTTTTTCGCCACTTATTACACTCTGTATCCTTTGATTGTTCGATAGGTAAATCAGCAAGTTGTGGAATTTCTTTACTCTCAATTACTCTAACCATTCTACTTAGTGCGTCTGCATTTCCTAATAATTTACCAGGTCTATTTTCAATTTCGTAATCATAAGCAGATACTTTTAATGCCCATCTAGTGAGGCGACTGTTTGGATCTTTGAGGTTTAATAGATAACGAAGGCTGGAATGGTCTGTGACAATTTTGAATTTTCCCCCAAAAGATAGCATCGTATCTGAGTAACTCCAAAAATTACAGAAAGCAGTTCCCGTTCTGTGGTTGTAAAT
>JARYHS010009811.1:0-44001 GCA_031002005.1 Vandiemenella viatica | reverse complement strand
CCTGACCCGACCTAACTTGGGGTCCGGCCATACTTACACTCGCTCAACAATCAAAGGTTTTGACACTAGAAACCACTGCTAACTTATGCTACTGCAAAGACGAAACTCACTTCCAAATATGGAATCTTACTAAATAATAAATCAAAACATTTGTACAGTGTTTTGTAAATATTTTAAATTGATTAAAGAAAGTGAAATCATTGGTGAGGTGCGATATTGTCACAAGTGGTGAAAGTTTTGAAACGTGATTTTTGTAAGATTAACAGACCTGTGTAATTACAACCCTCTTTAAACATAGAACCATGCGTATGTAAAGCATTCTGTTTATCTAAAAGTTTTCCTGCTGCTGGTGACTGATAATTTAATTTAATTTAATTTAATTGCAATGGAGCACACGCTACGGTGGCAATTTCCCTACACACCCATCTTCCCACTATCCTGCACCCACATACATTTGCCCTCTACAAATTTTTACTTTAAATTCTTTTAACATTTTCGATAAGTTATTCATCATTTCCCTTGGTAGCTCCTTCCAATCCCTGACACCCTTACCTAAAAAAAGAAAATCTTCCCACACCCTTGTGCCTGAAATCGACTGCCAGCTTGTGGTCAGGGTCATTCTTTTCCCTTCCATGCACTACTTTTAATACCTACTCCAATATCTTTCCATGCCTGATCGCCAGTATACGCCCTGTACACTCCCATGATCCTCCTCATACTCCTCCTGTCTTGCAATGAATCCCATTCCAGCTCTTTTATCATATCTGTCACTGATTGCATTCTGCGATAATTTCCAGAAACAAATCTAGCAGACCTTTTTTGCACCCTCTCCAACTCCTGTATTTGATACGCAAAATATGGGTCCCATACTACACTACCATATTCGAGCAATGGTCTGGCCAAAGTTTTGTAACCCAATTCCTTTACTTCTCTCGTGCATCCCCTCATCACTTCCTCCAACAAGTGCAGAATTTTGAAACCTTTTCCTACCACCTGTCTAACGTGTCCTGCCATGTTAAGCTTGTTATCAAATGTAATGCCAAGATATTTACATTTCAAGTCTTCAACAAGCAATTCGTTCCCCGCCTTATATTCATAAGTAACCTTTTGTTTTTTATTTTTGTATCTAATAAGTTGACTCTTCTTTCATCCCATGTTTACCAACCCAACTAGATATCCTGTCCAGACCACCCTGTAACTGTTTACAGTCCTTAATCGTTTTGATCCTTTTATATAGCATTATGCCATCTGCAAAACAATCTAATTTCAGATAGTAATCAATCAACACAATTATTCATTAGAATAATGAATAGCAATGGTCCCAATACGCTACCCTGCGGCACTCTCATTTTTACTTCCATTCTTTTGATACGACATTTCCTACCCTAAGTTTCTGTTTTCTACCTTTTAAAAATTCTTCTACCCAGCAAATCACTTTCTCATCCACTCCAATGGTTTTTACCTTATTTACTACCATTTTATGGCTCACTCTGTCAAATGCCTTTGAAAGATCTAGTGCTACGCTATCAATTTGACCTTTGTCTATATCTTACATATATCCCACCAACTGATAATCGCATGAATATCCTTTCCTGAACCCATGTTGCCTACTTGAAAACCACTTACGTTTCTCACATATATTTCTGATGTGGTTGCATATCAATCTTTAAATTATTTTACCCACCACTGACGTCAAACTGATTTGCCTGTTATTTTCACCCCTCCTTTATGTACCGCTACTACTATCGCACTTTTCCAGTCCGTTGGTAAGCAGCAAGTATCCAGAATCAAATTAAATAACATTTCAAGATAAGGTACAATGTCACATCCATGGTAATATTATATACACCAGCCCCTTTATGTTTTTTCAGCTTTCTTATTTCCTTCATGATTTCCTCAGGATGAATTTCAAATTTTTTACTATCTTCATTTCTAATCGTATTGTTAAGATCGTTCCCCGAATTAGACCCTCCCGTTTCTGGTTCATTGTCCCTAATGCTCTCACTAAACAGTTACTTAAATCTCTGCCTTTTTCAAATCCTCAGTAACTTCTTCTCCATCCTTACCTATAAGCATCTCTACACCCTCCCTTTCCCTCAGTTTCCTGATATAGCCATAGAAATTTCTGAATGCATCAGTCAATGGTCCTCCTGCACTGACAATACACTTCATAAACCCATCTTTAGCCACTATCTTCGCTGTTATTAAGTCCTTGTTTAGTTGTTTTAAATATTCCCTACTACCCTGCTGTCTCTTAACTCTGTTCTGTTCTCTTCGTACCAACCTCTTTAACCTCCTCACTTCCCTATTACAGTACACAGGTTCTCTACTTCTCTTTATTTTCTGCTTTGGAGTAATTTTATCTTTCCCCTTTCTTATTATCTCATTGAACTCTTCCCACCTTGATTCTACTGTACTTGTGCCTTCCTTCCATTTGCTGAATCGTTCTCCGAAATATCTCTTCAAATTTCAGATCTGTGACTTTTTATAATTGTACCTATTTCCCCCTTCAATTTTGATTGCTGGTTCACAGAATCCTCTAATATCCATCAGAACATTATAAATGAAAAAAAAATGATCTAATATTTGATGCAGATAATTCGTGTTTATTTAAAAAAAAATTAGGTTCGAGACATTTACTCGCATTATTCTGATTATGAACATTTATTGTTTCTATTAATATGTTTTTATTTGCACCAGGCTGAAGTTTGACTCACATAGGGTTACCAGATGATGGTCTTCAAAAAAGAGGACATTTCTAGATTAATACTAAATTCTGCAAAAGTGTTGTGGGTTTCTCAACATTTACGGATGTTCATTAAGATAAATTATAACTACACACTTAATAAATAAAAATATTTAAGATATGCATAATTCACTATACTTTTTGCAAAATGAAACGTCTACAATAGGTAGTATATTACTTCATTTTATTAAATCATGCAACGTTACAACAATTCGTGGCACATTTTAATATAAACTACAAAAAATCATCATTAGTACATTTCTCATCTTCATCATTATTCCCTGAAGTACTCAGATATTTCTTTGATGAACCAATTTCTGAGAGTAATTTCTTATTTTCCAACAAATAATTATAAAACTGCACACAAGATAAATCCTTATAATTATATTGCACACTTATAATTCCCTTAACAGACTCAACACTGAGTCTATTTCTATCTTTGGTCCACTGACTGTTTGCTAATGAAAAAATCCTTTCTAAACTAGCATTGTGGCTGGGAATAGCAAAAAAAAACTCCGCAATTTTTAGTAGTTCTGAGAAACAAGCACCATTCTTTGACTCTCGGAAATATTTACACCAGATATCATTTGACAACTGATCTGTATTAACGTTAGCCTGGTTTGTAAAAAATTTCTGAAAGTTGAAAACTGATCAAAGCACTTTACATCATCTATTTTAATATTAAGTTTTTCATTTAGGTACAGAATTGTTTTTTTCCACATCTCCCCAATTTGGAGAATTCTTCAGACCCATCCATTTAAATACCAAAAACTCTTGATACTGAACCAACCATTTTTTAAGATACGTAATTGTTGCATCATAAACATGTGCTATTTCTCCTTCTAGCATATCACATTTAGAACCATAACCTTCATCCCGTTTTTTTCTCAAAATTTCTTTTAGTTTTAAAGATTGAAATTCTGGATTTTTCTTTCCTGAAGAGCAACACACCCTCAAGAATATGTATCATTTCTACCAGTGAATTTTTCTCTTTTTCTAGGGCCAAAATATTATGTTGAAATAATGACATAAGAGAATGAACAAACCATAATCGTGCTTCACTAAGCTCATTTTGGAAAAACATTTTAATCAGAATCGGAATTTCACCCTGAGAACTGAAATATGATTTCAGTGCTGGATACATCGCAATTAGTCTCGTAACGCAAGGAAAAAGGGACAGCCACCTACTCTTAGAATGACACAATATTTCCCTATATTGTACATCTACAAAATCACAAAAGTCCTTAAGACTGTCAGTACGTACTGTGTACACAGAAAAATAATTAAATATTTTTAATACTATGGAATCAACATCTAATGTGAGTCCTGCATCAATACCATGTTGAATGCAGTTATGTAAAACATGAGCAGGGCAGCCTAATCCTACTAATCTATCATTTAAATTGTTTTTCAGATGGGCGAAAACATTATTTCCCGACCTCTTACCAAGTCTACTAATCCCACCAAAATTTGTATTTGTATTGTCCCCAGAAAAAGCAACACATTTATTATTAATACCTCTACTTCTAAGAGTATCACATATGTAAGATGCAATCGTTTCAGATTTTTCATTTGGACTACTTTTAAGTTCTATCACTTTTGTTTGAATTCCCCCAGATTTAAAGTCATATTATTGAATTAGAATTGGAAACAGTTTCACAGAACCATGGTTACTGCCATCTGTTGCAACACCAAAACATGAAATACACTCCAAAGCGTCAATAGAAGCATTAACAGAATGAGGTGACAATACAGAATTAATAATGGCTTCTGTTTTAGTGCGGGCACATGACATTAGTTTCGCTATATTTGAGTCTGTAAATAACACTTTCTGCAGTTTTCCAGTACAGTCCATTGATTTAAAACTTTGATGATGCTTGACTGTGTGAAAAGATAGGTTGCCTTCAGCTGCATGGACCAGATCATCAATTTTGGAATCCTTTTTTGCAAAAAAATCGTCAACTTTGGATGAAGATGCTGCAGTACGTATCCGCGTTTTGTGTTTTTCAGTGTTTTTGTGAGCTTCTATCACTAGCCCCCCTGCAAATTAATAATTGTGCGTGTTATACGTTATTCAGTATAAGAAAATCTGAGATATTACACGCAAATTTCAGTGTCATACGATATTTACGTTAAATCGGTCCCATGGTTATAAATCTTACCTTTATTAGCAGGGCCGTAACTATAAACTTGGAGGCCTCGGGGCAAAACTTCATAGTGAGGCCCCTAAATATTTAATTATTTTTATATGCATGGGGGTTTATTCCAATTCGACAAAAAATTGAGTTTGTCTATTGGTCCATGCAATGGTAACAAAACTAGCTACAAAAGGTTCACTAAGCCAAATGTTCACGTATTTATATAGCTAATACAATTAACACATTATTAAATGGATTAATTGTATGAAACAAGTTTTCGAAATTAAATATTCAGTGCGTATAGTTTTAAAAAGAATAAAGTGAATAATACAAAAGCAAAATACTTACAAAAGTACATACAATTTCTAAAAAGAGTGTATGTTTATTAAAAATTTATAAAATCACACATTAAAAATTAATGGTAAAACATTTGCTTTACTGTTGTTAACATTAAAAAAAACATAAAACTGTATGTTTTAAAAAGATTAAACTAACGGAAAACTTTTAATTAATAATTTATGACTTTCCTAAATAAAAGTTTAAAGTAGATTAAAGATATAGTTACAATTAGGGATTGTAATCTAGCAAAGCAGGATCCCGCATCATTAGACAGTCTTGCGGATCCCGCACGAAATTAAGCGCATCGGCAATCCGCAAAATCCGGCGGAAACGTATGTCAGTCTGCGTGACTCGCTGCCCCACTCTATCGGATGTATTGCACTGTTTGATTGTACCCCTGCAGTTTGAATTTGACTCTTGGGAACAAACGTTTGTTTTTGTCAACCTTCGTCATTCGTAAGTAAATAAATCGAATGTTACATATTCATTAAAACTTAAGTTTGTTTTGAGTACATTTTTCTATATTTTGAGTTATTTTGCGTATGTAGTACGATTTTCTAACTATATAATAAGTATTTTTTATGTGTCGCACACGTTATCTGAACTACACAATTAAAGCTTTTTTTCACGGTTTCATTATTTCCATTTTTTGTATTTGCAGATAAAGTAATTGTGACAACTTTATGTATTTGCGGCTGAAAATTTGATTATTCGTTGTTACGAAATTGATGTTACCGTAATTTTAACGGTCGCATACCTATTTATTTAGCAGCTATCAAAAGGCAGTTGTATATCCTTTGACTTATTGTCATTTTGGCCGCCGTCTCAATGAGTTTGAGACACCTGTTCTTTGACGAAAGCCGCCTGCTTACATGTGCCGCTCTGGCTTTCGATTATCCCTCTTGGAATAATCTGGTCAATCACCACAATACATTATTTTTGACTGAATATCATGTGTTCTTTCAACTCCTTGTTATTATTTAGACTAAAGGCAAAAAAAGTTATAATTAAGTCTTCACGGCTGTATCGCTGAATTGTGTTGTAAAAACACCATACTTCGACGGCTGCCTCCGTCGTCTTCCTCACGTGTCAAATTTCATATTTTTACAACGAAATCTGGCGATACATCCGTGAGGACTTCACTGCAATCATACGCCGAGAAAGTCTCCTTTATTATTAAAAGTCGTTACGCCACTTAAAGTAAAACTGAAATACTTGACAGTTTACGTCTTGGTGAGTAGTTTCTTTTAATAACAATGAATCAACTATAAGATCAATCAAGGTATCAGAAGATATAATAATGAATCCCACAAGAACAATTCATGTAAAACTAGGCCAAGTCTCGTGATTGTACAGTGACTAAAAGTTACGAGATCTTGTTCTGAGCCAGGTATACACTATACAGAGTATATTAACTTCACTTTGTGAAATAGTATGCTTTCTCTCGGTGTTATGGAACGTTCTTTTATTTAGAGTAAAAAATATTTTTAAAAATCTGGTAGTTTGGTCATAATGCATACCATGTTTCTAAACTGATGTGATGTATTGCAAGGCATGACCTAAGACTGAATATTTTCCATTTTTTATTATTTATTTAAAAATTAGTTTAGATTTAAAAATAAAAATCTACTCAGGACATGCAAAAAATTAATGTCGTTTGCCAGTTAAAATATTGTTAACTGTTAATTTTTAACATTAAAATTGATGAAAAACCCGCGGGTTTGAAAACACTGCGGGATTGCTATCCTTAGTTACAATAGATATAAATTAAGTTAGTTAAAATGCATACTAATGAATGGAAAGTTGTGTAGATTGAAAAGATAAATTATTATTTCTAAAACATTTGTATCGTTATTTTCAAAGAAGCGAATTCATCAATACGCCTACTCGTTGAGCTTGATCATTCTCAGTTGAAAGCAAAGCTAAGCTGCTGAGTCTTTCTTGAGCCATTGTACTTCTCAAGTAATTTTTGATTAATTTAAGCTTAGAAAAGGACCGTTCTGCCTTAGATACATGATGCACGCAGTGCAAACATCTGGGTAGCTTGATGAAAGGGTACTATGTTCGAATATTATATAATTAGAAAATTCCTTAACGCTTAATTTTTTCCGGTTTGTTTTGAAACGAATTTTTCACTGAACATAATTGTGAAGGAAAGGCTGGACTCACATCATTTGGAAACTTATTAACGAAATCAACTTTCACTTTCATTGGCTAAAAAATCAGGTTGTATTACTTGATAACTGTCAAGAATAGCTTTCATCCCTTCAAAACGGCGATCAAGTTGAGTAAAAAGTGTGTCTACCATAGGGTAGAACACAGTGACTCAGAAACAATATTTTGGGTCTATTTAATCTCTCGTCTTCACTCTACTCATCAAATAGTTTTTTTTTTTTTCATTTTCCATATTCTCGAAATTCTTTGTTTATTCCCCGTCTATTACAAACATCTGATGCTTCAGAAACAAGTTCTTCAAATTTTCCACGTATTTCGGTTATCCTGAACAACAAATTACCGAGTAACTCATACGCATACAACAGATCAATGGTTTCAGATTGTAAGGATTTTGATACGAGGTTGAGAGACTCTAAAACTTCACACTGCACAACCAAAATCAATACTAATTTGAAACTTTAAAGTTAGTTACTTTCGAATTCAGTGAATCAGTCTGAGCCTCGATGACGTACACTGACTTCAAGTCTTGCCAGCGCAAAATAATATTACTAAAAAAGCAATACATACTTTGAATGGTTTCAAAAAATTGGCAGACGATTCGTTTCCATTCCACAGCATCCTTAAGGTTATGTGCAGCGCAGTGCACAAAGTATGCGTGTAGGGCTTTTTCTTTAATACGCTGCTGCACTCCACTGTATGCCCCACTCATGACTTCAGCCCCGTCGTAGCCTTTCCACGACATTTGGTCAAATCTAAGTTTTTCTCTTCCAATGAAGTAAGTACTGGTATTTCTTCTGCAAGAACTTGGGCAGACTGATCTTTTACCTCTCTAAAGGACACAAAAGTTTCACATATTTTGATATCAATAGGTGTCCCTTCTTCATCATTAACTATTTTGACATACCTGTAAACTTAACTTAACTGATAAACTTTAGCAATGCCCTAAGTGATTCCTAAAATCAGTAATAATAATAATAAACGAAGCAGTTTTGAAGCTCAATGGTAATTTCATTTTTGATTTCTAAGGCTAATAGGTTTATAAGTTCATTCTGAATTTTAGGACTGAGGTATTTCACAGTTCCTTGGGGATGCAGAATCAATTCTTGCAGTACCGGGCCTTATTTTGACAAGAGCTGAACTATAGAGAGAAAGTTTCCTTTGTTGATACATTCTAACTTTTCACTAGGTCCACGAAATGCGAGATTACATGTTGCAAGTGTAAAGGTTATATTTATGATTCTTTCAAGAACTTTTCGCCTGAAACCGAGCGTGGTGGGTGAGCGGTTAACGCTCTATCCTCGCATTCGGGAGGACGGCGGTTCGAATCCCCGTCCAGGCATCCAGATTTGGGTTTTCCACGGTTTCACCATATCACTCCAGGCGAATGCTAGGATGCTTTCTTCAAATGGCCATGGCCAAATTCCTTCCCGTGTCTTGTCCCCAGAATAAAATATATTCGCCAGAAGCGTCTTTCATTCTCCAAATTATAGCACTAGCTCACTGCACGTCCCAGCCGTACTTCACTCATCACTGGGCAGGCACCTGGCGCGACATGGCACATTCGATTCGACATTCTGCTGTCTGCTCTAGAGCTGCTTTTGCATGCGAAGCGTGTTGAATATATGAACGGACACGCAAAAACATTTACTCTAGCACTTTGATGGATTTTTTAAAATTATTATATGCTTTTAGCTAGGTGCTGGGTATTTTGTAGGAAGTTAGATTAGTTATTAAAAGCCAATAATTTTTTAACCATCAGTTTGGGGCCCCTCGGGCTTGGGGGCCCCGGGGCAGTGCCCCGGCTGCCCCGGCGGTAGTTACGGGCCTGTTTATTAGGAACTGAAACAAATGTTCCTGATGGGCAGATAAGACATTCTGCCTCTGAGCTAATTCTTCCCGGTCTGAAGTCAGGAAATCGTTTTTGTAATTCGTCACTGAAGACACATTTGCGTTTTGGCATGATTTCACTTGAACAGTAAAACTGCTTCACTTCACAACAACCAAAACGCAACTAACAGTAAAGCAGTTGAAAACAATGATTCTAGAAGCCGAGCTGACTACCGAAGTACTTTGCATTGTTGCGTACATAATGTTCTTCACCGGCCGCCCCGCAGCTCGTATTTCACGATAATTGCCTCGCCACCTATTGCTCAGAAATCGTAACTATATCTTGACACAGTGCCGAGACAGAAAAAGGAAAAGTGTTGATAAAATATCACATTGTTAGCATAAAGGTTAAATTCTTTAGGGTTTACCATTTTGACAGATGGGAGAGTTTTATTCCCACACTTTCAAGTTCAGGCAGTAGTAAAACGGAACTAAAAAAAAGAGGACATTCCTTGATTTTTCTCAAAACCCGCCCGGACCATTTTTACGGTCCAAAAAAGAGGACATGTCCGGGTAAAAGAGGACATCTGGTAACCCTAGACTCACATCCATAATTTTGTATGCCATTTTTTCTAGGCGACTGTTTTCTGTTAAACACAAATTCATCACAGGGCAATTCTGCTTTTCACGATGCTGAATATGTAATTGCTAATTTTTAACGATAATTTTACAGCTGTGTTCCGACATGGGCGCTTTTTTGTCTACTGAATGGATGGTGAACTGTATCAAACCTCAGCAGTTCACCAGTCTTCTACTATTATTTCGACTACAATGGAACGGGAAGTAATGAATTCGGTAAGCAGGCATTTCGCACATAGTGATTCAGTAATTTCATGTTATCACAGAACTACTCACACATTCGTCTAAAAAATAGAAATAGTAGCTACCATTACCGGAAGTTCCTAATTTATTGTTAATGTGCTGTAAATTTTAGAACAATAAAGTTGGCTATATAGTTGGCTATTGTTGGTTGTATTGCTTAGGCCGATAAGAACATTTGTGATTGTCACCATATATCTATTAAAATCAGATCAAGATTCATTTGTTAGAATCCAAATAAGTTACCTATTCTTAAAGTTATTCAGTTCACCTAGAACGTAATTTCCAAAACACTGAATATTGAGAGTTTCTTTTGCTTGAACGAATTTGGTTTATTTTTATTACTGTACCATCAAAACTAGTCTTTGACCTTATTTCTTAATTCTCCGAAGAATTCGAGAAAATACAGAAATAGTAAAAATTTCTGATATTTTTCATCTTCAGAAATTTGATCGGGCATGTGTTAAGTCGTAGATTAATATTTTTGTTCTTTGGTGAGATACCTTGGAGATTGTTTGACTTACGAATGAAAGTGTTTCTGTTATGCCTTGCTCCTCTATCGTAGCAAATCCAGCCCCAATAAAACGCAGTATTCGTTATTTACCTAAATATTCCGGAATATTCTTGAAACAATGCCGGAGGGTGTGCACTTATATCCTGGTTTTATTTACATCCAAGTTCTACTCTGAAACTTTGCTGTTACAGGAGCTCCACATGCTGCTGAACTGGCTTACATCATCATACGAGGAGGATTCCCTCGACCCAATCAGGATCCAGAATCGCCTGACGGGAAAGTGAAGGAGTTTATGATAACGACGTGGACAAACTTCATCAAGTTTGGGTACTATTATACCGTAACCTTCTACACAGTATATTATAAATAATTAACACAGGATTCAGTAACACAGACTTGTTTTCAAATAGAAGGCGCCACAGCTGTGTAACATCATTTAATACAGATGAGAAAGAAATTAGTTTCTATATTCATGGAACTGTAAATGAAACGAATTTTAATTACGATAGTTAAATAGTTATTGCAGTATTCTCATACCGATCAGCTTGGAAAGTACACTTCGCGCAATAACTGTATGTTTGGAGGTTAAGTGAAACTTTTAATTTGACATAACAATCGGAACATAAATATGTTTTACTATACAGAAGTCAGTTTCGTAGGCCAAGTACTGAGAACAAAATTAATATTTTACCAAGAATAAGCCACAGACCAAAAACTATTTATTATTATTACTACTAACTACAGTGGACCTTATGCTCAAGCGAATTTTTTTATCTCGAAAATTCTTGTTTAGTATACTGCATAATTTTACTTTAAATTCATTGTTCTAAACAAGCTGCCACAGGAGTTTACTATGTGGCAATCCTTTGACGCATGTGTCAGATTGAAGCTGAAGGGTGCTACTGTAGCATAGAAAACGACAACAAACTATATCAAAGCTATTTATTGTCTTCCTTTGTCATGCTATTGACCGATGAATTGCGGTACGTAATTCGGTTCTTAACAGCACCGCGTCCTCTCGTTTCATCGTACACGCCATAAATAACATTGGCAATTAAATTTTGTTCGGGGTATCTGCATCTCTTTAATGAGGAGTAGTTCTTGCAATCCTACTTTCAAGACGTGGGAATGTCAGGATGTAGACGCTCTGGCCGAAGTTTATGTGAGGTGTTGGTGTTGGGGTTGGTGCTCTCTGGCAGCTCTTTCATGTTAGATACCAAATCCAACCCACAAGTGTTTACAGAAGGTGTTTGTCTCCTACTTCTATTGATTTCGGTTTAATTTCGATCCCCAGACCCCTTCAGCACGATCAGAAGCACCCCTTTACATCGTAAACGTGTCAGTGCCAAATATTTGGAGAACTATGTTTTCATGTTTACCTATTAAGCAATTTTAATTCGCAATATAAATTGATATGCTTCTGTCGTGTTTTACAGTGAGCCCGCTCCTGGAGGAAGACCCGTGTTGTGGGAGCGGTACACACCGGAGGCCCACAACTACCTGGAGATCACAGCTGACGCTGACTTTGTCCAGCGGCAGGATCCGGTCAAGGAACGTATGGATTTCTGGCTGAAGACGGTGCCTTTTATTGTATGGCCACCACAGGCATCGGGAGCATCTGCAGTGTTACAATTGGAAAATTTATATTACTGCAGCATTCTCAGTATTCTTGGAACCATATTTCTTTTGTAAAATTGTTTTTTTTTTTTAGTTGACTTTGATCTTTTCTCAAAAATAAAATAAAATGTAATAAAGTCACTAACGAAATGCTAGTACTCGTAGCTGCCAGCAAGCGCTCTCAAGATGAAGGGGGTGGGAGAGAAACTATTCCTTCTTGAGACGGTTTCGACACTAATGTTGTAGAAGTGGTTTAACTTTTAGAAAAATGCAAACTCTATACATACCACAGCAAAAAATAATAATAAAATAAAATTGTTAATAGTGCATGTGAGGTTGAGAGTATCAGGTATGATCAAAAAGTAACGAGAATTTTGAAAGCGCGCTTTGTGTATCTCGTTTATCGAGTTGATTCTGATTTATGTGTGTTGGTAGCACTGTCAGTAACAGACATGATATTTTTTTTGGGAGCTCCGATGTTTAGTCTGTGTTTAGTGCGGGAATAATCGAGACGTACATTAGTGTATTTCGCGATTTTTTGGGATGAAAATTGACAAATCAGAGAATTTCTTTGAAAATTTGTGTTAAGAACGGAAATAAGTGCCGCGAAGCATTCAAAATGTTGAAGAAGGCCTTTGACGACGATACTATGTCACAACCACGCGTTTATGAAGGGTACAACGGCTTCAGAAATGTCGAGAGAAGATGAACAGCTTTGCGTATCCAGCACTTCTTAGCAAAACACACCTCCATGAATCCGCAACCATCCTGTTGTCCGTCAAGGCACCAAGTGATTTTTTCCTGTTTAACAAACTCAAAATGACATTCAAAGGACAACGTTTTTAAATAGTAGATGAGTTAAATGCGAAATCGCAGACCGAGCTCATGAGCATACATAAATGGATGTTCCAACAGCGTTTCTCAAAGTGGAAACTACGTTGCCATAAGTTCATACTATCAAAGGAGGAGTAGTTTCAATGGAATGGAATAAACATTTAAGATTAAACAAATACTTTTTGAAAAAAATAAAAATTGTCGTTACTTTTTATCACACCTCGTTTGCTTTAAAATTAGTACCAGGAGTACTGTAGTTAAGAGAGATACTCTACTACACATTGTTGTAAATGCCAATTACTTCTCTTAGATACATATGAAGATTCTAAATAAAGCTTCCTATATATGAAATTTATGGTTAGCGCGATTGGTTTGATATGTAAATATGTCTTCATCATCAGTTTTCTCGCAATAAATGTTTTTGGTATAGTTAAAAATTACAATAATACTCCCTATTACAACCAAAATGCTGCAAGGCTATGCCGAAATAGTGCTTTTTATTTTAAGTCTTACTTCCTTATGAAGCTCTGCGTATTGTACAAAGGCTAAATTGTTTGTAAATAGATGTAGAATCATCCACAAAGTAAACGATGTTACAAAAAAAAAGGAAAACTTAACTAGTAATTAGTTGTTTTTTGTACTGTACATAACTGACAATTGTATTGGGCACATTATAAAGTTACAGACTACATTCTAGTGTAGGTATACATATCGAAGAACTATAAGTGACAAGAGAGTGTCGTTGGACCAGTTCTAGGCGTTGACCCAAGAAGTTTTGAAAGATGACAGCGAGTAAATGAAATTAGAAATAGGAAGTTTACTGCAGAGTTTTTTAAGAGCTAAAAATTTATGGCGGCCAACAGGAAGTGCTAAACATAAAACAAGTGAAAGAAATACTTTTAGATAGTCAAATCAAAATAGTACACAACAAACTCTCTTCAACGATATACACTTAAAAATTTCTTGTCGAGAAAGCAAGTCTATAATAGTGTGAGCAACAGCAGAACAATAAGAGTAAATGTTTTATACAACAGCTGTTTAAAAAGCAAAATCTTTCTATGTCACAACATACTTTTCTGAACTCTATAAGCCATGCCAAATATATGATGTTTCTACAGATGAATTACTCGCAACATGCCTCAAAAGTTTCAAAAGAGAAACTGCTAAAATAACGACTGGTGAAATCGAAAGAGTGGTTAAGAATCTCCCAAACAACAAAAGTCTAGGAGAAGATGGAGTTCCCTACGAATTTCGTAATTCTTAAGGCCGGACCACACTATACCGAGCCGAGCCCGTGCCGTCACCGCACCAATACTCGGCCGAGTGTCGGCTCGCCTCCCTCGCGTCCACACTGGTCCGTAGCACGGTCGTGTGACGGGTCTTCAGTCTCCTTTACCGTATACACTTGACTTTTTCATGGAATTAATGCTAAAAAAATTCTCTTAAAAGTTATTTGGGGATCATAACTGCGGCTACCACCCGTACTTTATTATACAGTATTGTACTTTATAATATACGAAAGTAATAAAGTACGTAAGAATACTTTTTTGTGAGTGACTCCTGTTATCTGCTAATTGTTTGATCTCATGCACAAAAATTGTATTCCAAAGCAGTTTTAACAAATGATGGTCACGCTGGATTGAACGATTCTCGTGTATCTCTACATAGTCACGACTAAACGTCAAGCGTCACTCACTTCACATTTAACGTGTTTTGTTTTGATTAAGGTTCCTTTCGATTCACTCAATATATTTTTTATCTATAAAGAATAAGATTATCATACATTTTTATATAAATGCAGACCGCAAATATTCTGTAAAATAATAATAATTTCATGTGATCTAAAAATTCCAGTCACGGAGTTACTTATCGGCTGCGCAGTACATCTCTATCGTTGTCATCTAATTTGAAAAGGAAAACTACAGATTAACGTTAAATTCGAACCACGGAGCGTCCTAGCATCTTAGCATTAAAAAATCAAAGCTTTGCCAGAGGTGAATGTCAATTTTATGACCCATAAAAATTACAGCTGAGACAGGGATTTGAACCAGGTACTTTCAGTTCCCCAATAGTACGCCGTAACCATCTGAGTCAAAAGACAAATCTGGATGTAATCAAAAATTATTATTCAAACATAATAAAATAAACGTACTTTTATTCTATATAATTTATTTTTGCTATTCCAAAAAACAAATGTACTTTTATATGATTGAATACATATTTTTCAGTACATCTAGATTCAGATACTTGCGGCGTGTGATTTGGGTACGGAAGTTCCCCGGTTCAAAATGCTGATCTCGGATGCAAATTTTACAGGCCTTAAAATCGACTTTCACCTCTGGTAAAGCTTTGATTCGTTAATGCGAATATGTAAGGACTCTACCAACATTTTACGAACATCTGATGAACCTGAAATGAGGCTGAAAATAAAGGACACTTTTCTAATGCAATCAGTAACGCTAAAACAATATTTAGTCGTAAAGGACAGGAAATTTCCGAACTATTTCTATACACTTCTCCATATCGACCAGCCCGACAGCAGCCCGACACTGGCCCGCCCCTTGAAAAAATAAACCACGCGGTGTCGTTTGAACTCACTTCAATCGAGTGAGCGATAAAAATAAGAAAAGTGACGGTGCGGTGCGGTGCGGGTGCGGTGCAGTATAGTGTGGCCCGACCTTGAGTCGCACAACTGTGATTGTTGCAGCAGTTCTCGACCGCGTCTCTCGCAGCTAACAGTTATGCCAGTGATTTGGTGTAAATATTTTGAGTTTCAAAATTTTGTGAAATGGATGGAAACACCACTTGCTTTTTTTAAAGCCCATGCCTGAAGACGCATCGTATAAATAGTTCGTGTTAGCTTAATTCATTGTCAGAAAAACGGAATTCTTTAGAATTCCACCTACAAATCCTCGTCCGGTCATCCGGATCACTCCAGACGAATGCTGAGATGGTTCCTTCAAGAGTCCATTCCTTCTCGTTCCTTACCCCCAGTCCCTTCCTGCATCTAATGACCTCGACGTCGACGAGGCGAAAAGCCAGAAACAAATAATAATTTCGTTTTGCGTGATCTTTGTAGGGCTATTTGCATAAAATAATAATAATAATTTCTTAAACTTTTTATTAACTAAACTAAAAAATACAAAACTGTTTACATTCGTTACCAAATACCTACTCGACGAACAACGTGTTTTTTGTGGCACGTTTCGAAGGTTTTACATTTTTTTACTGGGTTTGGAGGGAACAGCGTCGTCGGGTTCAGGTGGTTACTAATCTATTGTCAGATATGGACCAGGACGATGAATATGGAAAAGGTGAGTGTAGAGATGTTGGAGGCAAGTCCTCATGAGTGAAAACTTACTGCAGTTTATTCCAAACTAGGATTTTGTAACCCTTTCCTACTACCTGCCCAGTGTGTTCTACCCAGTTGACTTTATTATCAAATGCTATGCCAAGTTATTTACACTTCAAGCTTTCAACAAACAATTTTGTCTCATCTTATAATCATAAAGAACCTTTGACTATTTATTTGTGTACCTAATGTTACACAGCATCAGGCAATATGCGACTGAACTTCTTAAAATAGATTAAGATTGCGTTGCGAACGGAATGATTACATCAAGTGATGTACTCGGTAATCTTGTCGGAAATACTTTCTAACGAATACAAATATTCTTTCAAGAAATACAAATTTTATGTATATTTTTAGCAGGTTTACTTGATGTAATAATGCAGCTATTGGGTATACTTTATATATGTAATATAAATGTAACTGTAGAATAATCGTAAATATCGCAATCTCCAAAAGTATTATTAAAGTGTAAGTATACAATTTTAAAATACCAATGACAGAACACTTGTCAAAATTACCTACCATCTTTACTACCCATTTCTTATGCAACTTTTGTCCCACAGTTTCCGCTGAATATCACGTGAGTAGTACCGCTTGTCTCTCATATATGACAACGATGTTTTCTCATTTATGGCACTGATTAATTTCTCACTACCTATATTGATGGGTAAAATGAACAAAAACGGCGGTATACACTAAACATAACGTGGAGCGTATAATATGTAACAGCTGCTACAAGCGATTAATCCAACTCCGGTAAGATAAATCGCTCGTCGCCTGTCGTCGGCTACAATGGGTGTCTCAAGATCGCTCGCAGTGGACGCTATTCAGTAACGTTCCGTGTGCTGGGATCAGTCGCATCAATTCGCGCGACTACGCGATACCTGTTTAGTCGCTCAAATACGCTTGCAGTGGACTGGATCGAGTGTACTGTCTTGCTGCGCGCGCAGCACTGGATAGTCCACTCTCCTCGTGTCAACAGGTACAAGACAGACAGTTGACTGAGCATAGTGGACTCGGTTCACGACCAACTCTTGGCATGCAAGTTCAACAATCAAGATGGCGACAAACTAACAAGTCGCGTAAGGGGGCGTCCATAAATTACGTGAGGTGAAATAGGGAGAGGGGGAGGGGGAGGACCGGCGAAATCGCACCAAGGAAGGGGTCAACGGAAGTCTCACGTAAGGTTTTTGAAAGTTTTGTGGGACTGTAGAGCTAAAAAAAAAACACGCGAAGACCGATTTTAGAGGGGTATTTCGGAACGAAAAGTGTGGGCGAGTTGACACGGCGATTTCTAGGGCCGTTCTCACCACGGACCAGATATCACTAGAGGGGGGGGGGGGCTATAAATCCGGAAAAACATCTCCCGTAATTTATGGATGTCCCATAAGCGGAGTGACGCAGAGACATTAAAATCTTGAGAACTGCTTGAAAGTGAGGAAATTCCGAAGAATTTTAAGAATAAAAATTACATGAACAAGGATAGAGACTCTGCTATAAAAAATTGCTTCATAACAGTGCATTTTTTATATATCGGTAATAATATTTCACAATAGCTCTTCAAACTGAGAAACAGTTAGTCTTAAATGATGTAACTTTATATTTTAACTTGCAACCCCCCCTTTTTTTTTTTTTTTTTTTTAAAAAAAAAAGGCGCTGAGGCATTTAAAGCGTTTCTTTTCCATATCCGCTATTTTAACCATTTTCTACTGTGAGAAACAAAGTTGCGCTGGGGTTGAACACAGACTTCATAAACTCAGCTAGTCGCCAGGAAACGACTAAACCTACCGGAGGTCAGTCGTACTTTCACAGTTAACTTAAAACTTTCACTCTGACTTACTGTTTGTAGGATTTTACCAAAGGTTCCGTTCTTCTTTCTTCATGACTCGGACACTAAGGATGGTTAACTGATTACGATGGTCGCCACCAAATTTTGATAAACCTAAAATTCGGAAAAGGTCTGCAAACTATTCGAAGTTAAAGTCAAGTTTCTAAGGTTCCAGAGTTTTATTCACAATTGCGTAAAGTCAAATTAATCAGTTAACACTTTGAGTCATATCGAAACTTCCTAACCAAAAGATTACAAGTTATGAAGGACAAGCAGTAAGAGACCCCCAATTTTGAAAGTTAAAAGTTACATTGCCTACAACGCTTCAAATATGGTGTCGAACACACGCGGTATTGCCGACTTCCTGGCGAGCCCTTCACTGTGCATAATGATGATTTCGGATCACTGCCGACACATCCACTCCCTAGGACACTCCGACCAAAATTGGCCCCGAGACAACATGGCCTCCCCTATTTATCGACGCGATGACGTGATGCCCCTGTGTACCAACTTAACAACAAAAATAAGCTCGCTAACTGGCTTCCTTAATCTACCCTATGTACCGACCTATAGAGCGAGTCCTATATGAGTCCCGTGATCCTCTTCGTTGCCGATAATGCTTTGAAACGTAATTAAATGTTTGTGGTAATTTCTAAAGTATTCAAGCTATCGTCAAGTAAAAATTATTTTTTTGGATTCTCTGAATTTCTTCCAACTCTTTAAGCTATTCCTCAAGTCTGTCTGTTCCCTGTACGGTGTTTTAAAAATTATTTCCCAACCCTCATTTTTCAATAAGTACATTTAAACTTATAAATTCTATTGCTCCCCTGTTACTACTCCGATTTTGCTAAAAGGTACCCCAAAACGTTCTAAAATGAGTGTAGTTTCCTGTGGTGTATAAATTATTACAGTGAAAATGAAGTTCTCTCCGTTATGAATTTTCAAAATGTTCACCTGTCTTGTGGCCTAGCTAAATTAATTTATTACTCGATAAACCTTCCATATTTAGAGCTAAGAGTTACCAACTCTTAATTCTATGGTGTTTTTACCCCTTAACCTACCCTTTGCCGCACTGAAAAGTGTCTAACATTCTCAACATACGAGCTGCAAATGTTTAACACGTGTGCTTATGGCGTTATCTTCCGCTACTTATTACGGCCTACTTTGGTAAGTTTTTCATTTAATTTATATTTTACGGTGTCTTGAATGTCTGTTGCCACTAAATGTGCTACTTTATCCCATCAAAATCGGTGTTATAAGTGAACAGTTATCCGTATCAGTGTCTGTATCGTGTCCTCGGGGTGAGCCTATCTGATATGCATTAGCCGATTCTAGACGAAGATACCGGAGTGAAAAATCAAACTTAAAATGAGAAACTGATACTTCTTTTGCTGCTACTCTCCCCCTCTACTAATAATGACCTAAGGGGACATTATTTAACTAAATTACAGGCACCTTACGCTACGTTTTATTTTGTTATTCTTCATATCATTCAACATTATCATCAACAAATTAGCTACGATGTTAATTCCTTCCTGTAATTACGACCTACTATTTTCAACGAGATCACAATGTCAGATTAGAGAACTGTCCTGACAGTGGACTATCTTCTAATTATTATTAGCATGCTAGTCCACTCTCTTACCCCCCACCCCCTACGGTCCGGCCACCTGTCGTTCCAGTCAACTCGCATAGTGTAAATCCAGTCAACTCGCATAGTGTAAACGCAGCCTTGGGCTACGGAGCCATCTTGTTATCCATAGTCGCTACTTATTATTCACAGCAATCGCCGTCTTCAGTTACGTGGTTGTTGTCTAAATGGGAATTCGTCATCACTCATGAACGGCAATAAAGCAACTGACTTCTTGTCATAACATGCACAAAGGGAAAATTGGTTTGCTTGATACTTCCGGATTTTTCTAGTTAATACTGTATGCAGTATTCGAAAGATAAAGGAGTAAAACGAAAAATCTAATAATTTGTGAACTTTATTGGCAATTGTGAAAGACATGATCACGTGTTCTCAGTTCACTTCTAGTTGGCAAACATCACCAGCACGTTCTCTCATCGCCTAATCACCATTACGCGCACCTTGCAAGTCCACCCATCAAGGAACATCGCTGATTGCATGCAATTATTCTTAATGTTGATAGAAATAACTGGGCTTACATCACGCAGTTACCGACAGCCTTTTCTTTTAATTGCTCTTGAAATGAATCTTATTCAACAATTCGTAAGGCTGAAGACTTATAACAGCACTCTAATGTATGTGGCAAAGTGTTATGATTTTTTGTTTCGAATTAGGCTTACTGCAATTTGACTAACTTGTTTTCATTTCTTACACAGATCCGGCTACATCGCTTAGTTCTCTTTGAAAAGCACTGGAAAAATATCAGCATCAACCTGATTTAGTCATGAATTTAGAATTCTGTATTAAGCTCAACTTTAAAGCTAAGTTTGTTTTCCCTTTTTTTCAGCCCCATACTACGGTAATAAATCACTTAAACTGCATCAAGCAGTTAGTATGTTCTCTGATTTTGTGCCCTGCGCAGAGATAATAAACTGACAGCGAGTTCTGAAAACATTTTATTTGGCACCAGAAAAGGAATACAAATTAATTTCTGCAAGGTGGCTATACCAGTAAACTTGTATGGCATACTTATACAAACCGTAATCAATATTTAACATTAATAGGTAGTTTAAAGAATAGTGAAAGATATTCAAAATCAAGACGCACGTGTAGAATCTCGTATTGCCCCTTGTAAATAGGTATGAAGGATATAGGAAAATATATATCCGCGACAACAAAGAAGCAATGCTCTCCAGAGGAGGGGACACGTTAGTGGAAAATAGATCAAGAATATTGATGATGATGATTATTAATATTGCACATCATTAATAACTTTATCGAAAGCGTTATCGCTTAAGTTGTTCTGAGAATTGTTAGAGTGTGACAACAGGAAGTTTGGAAATTCTCAGGTGATGAATACTTATCTCAAAGCCCTTATCTGCAAACTCATTAATATGGAGTGCAGAAAACTACGGTTCAGAAACGTGGCGCAGACTTCCTATTCTCTTTTAACTCGTATCTGCTTTTTTTTCAGCAACAAATATGAGCTCATTAAGGACCTAAACGATATTAGGGCATGTATGCCTCCGTCTGTAAATGATTTAATATATCTTGTGTGTATGATTTGTTTTTTGTTTGTAACTAAGGAAAACCGCCTAAAACCTGTAGTCAGGATGTCCAACAGCAAAACTTCCGTTTTCGGGAAGATGGCGCTTCAAGAGGAACGCCCAAATTGTCGTGTTGGCTGAAACTTCCAGCGCGATGTAACAACTGCAGCCCAAATCCTGCCTCAGTGTCAGATCGTGGTACATTCCTGCACCTGCGTTACAAGTTTTGTATTTTAAGCAGCAACATTAGCAGAGGTGGTGGTTTGATTGCTATGCATCCTGAACCTCAAGGACTATTGGCACCGAGCCTGGAGGGCGAACGGTAACACTGGTACTTACCATTCTGAAGCACACGAGTTCAAATCCCAGGCGGCAAAGCTGATTTCGGTTTTCCATGGCTTTCAGGAATCTTTCCAAACGAATATCGTTATGATTCATCAAAAAAGGATAAAGCGAAATTCTTTCCGACCCTTGCCTTCAAACTCTCGCGGCACTAATAACCCCGACGTCGATGAATTTATTTCTAAACTAGCAGAGTTCTGGCGTTGCTCCGTCTGGTTGGCATTGATTTACCCATACGCTGTTTTTATTCACGTAATGAGAAACGTGTACCAAGTTTCATAGAATTCGCGGCATCCATTTCCGTAATTAAAGCAAATCTACATTCACCCGCACCCTGCCAAAAAGGAGTGGGTTGAATCTGATTTACTCGTACACGATATTTATTCGTTCGAAAAGAAACACGCGTACCGGCCATTTCCGGTACTAAACTAAACGGTGATTACGCAGCACAGTCCTAATAATAGGGTAGTTAGGAAGCTTTAACACGGAATGTCAGTTTTCATTTTAGCCAAGATTACATTTCAACCTAATTACATCTGCAACACGAAAATCGAAACATGGACCGTACGGCCATTAATACATATCACATACATAAAAATGTATCCGGAATGTGTCTGCTTATTCCAACATCATGCAGAAAAAAAAATTTGAATGGATTTTTCAAATTTGAAAACTTGGGGTCAAAGATAAAATTTAACATATGTCCTAAGATGTTACGACACATTTATTCTACGAATAATTTAGCATTACCTGAAAACTGCTGAATAATTTTTACCAAGTTTTCACAGTATAAAACATTAGATATGTCTCATGCTGACTAATCTGCCGCTGAAACTAAACATTTACTAATTATGGTATTCAGAACTAAATGAGGGGCATGCACCATTTTCGTAACCCACGCGAAATTTGTACTAACCTCTTGAAATTTGGTGTAATTGCCTCGTCAATATGTCCTCTTCACGTTTTGCGCTCTTGTTTTGCGGAAAAGTCGACACAAATTAAATAAAAAAATTCAGAAATATGGGATGCTGAACAACTGCGAAATGTTATCAGCACTGCAAAAATACTATAAAAATTATTGGCACAGGGATCATATTAACCTAAATAGTTTCAGGGTGTTACAAACTGTGGCGCAATTTCATTGTGATGATTGACAGAAACATTACCATCAAAGGAGTGGGTTGAAGTTGATTTACAATATATTAATTAGTCCAAAAAGATTCATGCGTTCATTGATTTCGTACCAACCATTTATGCTACTAAACTTAACGATGATTTAGCAGCACAGTTCTAAGAATGGGGTGGTTTGGATGCTTTGATACGGAATGTTAGTTTTTATTTTAGTCCAGGTTACATTTCAACGTAATTTCGGCTAATGTTGCTGCTCGAAAATTCAAACACGGACCGTATGCGCAATACATAAAAATTAGAAATGTATCTGTTTATTCCGGTATCGCGCAGAAAATACAGATTTTGAATGAATTTTCAGAATCACAACGCTTTGAGTCAAATTTTAAATTTAACGCATGTCATAAAACGTAACGACATAATTTATTTTACAAATAATATAGCATTACCTGAGAACTGGTGAATCGATTTTGACCGAGTGTTCACAGTATCAAACTTTAGATATGTCTGATTACGCTTACTCAACTTCCGCTGGAGATAAAAATTTTATCATTATGGTACTTCATCTGGTACTTGAATTCAAAATTAAAACATATTGCGCACCTGTAAAAATATTCTTTACTTGTGATTTGTTTCGGGGATTTGCAAACTGCGACGCCATTTTATTGTGAACAGAACGCTATAGAAGATTGCCAGAGACATTTTAGTTGTGCTGATAGAGATTGTGCGGCTATCTATAGCGTTTAAAATGAATATCCTAGATTAAATGAAATAATACTTCAAGTTTTGGTTAGCGTGGAAAACAGTTATTATTGTAAAGTTATCTCAATGCTTTCATTTAAGGCTATGGTCAGAGACATAGTAGTTGTGTGTTTAGTGTGCAACATCTAATCCTTCCCTCTTTGGGATTTATCACGTTCAGAATTTCATTTTATGCTCCTGCGTTATGTAACGTTGAAACATAAGACATGCCAAATAACTGAATTGTTTCTCGATCAACTCAGCCTGAAACAGCCCTATAATTAACATTCCTCGATGTGGAGTGAGGTATGAAGATTATGGTATTTAATTTTGATTAACATTACTTTCATAAATGCAATACTACCAGTTTCACCAGTCAATCACTTGTAAGTAATTCGTTTCCTGTTAGGAATCAAATTGTATCAGAATAATAAGGTTGTTGTAATTTTTATAAAAATTGTTTACTATAGACAATTTTAAATAATCTGATAAATCTGTAGGTTAATTTGCACTTAATTCACGTTGGACTATGCATTCATTTTTAATCATTTTTGCCGTGGTTAGGCAATAGTCAATTTCACATTTTGCAAAGAAATATATCATAACGTAATTATGAAACTAGAGATTCACTGTATTTCTTTGCATACGCATAACAGGTATTCAACTTGTACAACTGGACTAGATTGAGTGTGGTAGATAATCTTTTAACATAACAGCCTGGAATTCGTCTGGATGTGGATGTTAACCTACGCGAGAAAATCCAGATTTGTGTTTTCCATAGATTCCCGAAATCTTTCCAGGTGAATGCCGAAATTGTTCCCTCAAAACTTCATCATTTCTCTTCGTTTTTCTTAGTGTTTGCATGGCTGTAATAATAACAGCGTGCATGGTGTATCAGTCTCTAACTGAAGTCCCAGTGATTTGCGAATTTATTCTTGGGTCGACCGATCTCTAGTAAAAGATACGGTGGCTTGACAATGTATTCTTGTGTCAGTAAATTATTGGCCTCTTGATTTCCTTCTTACTCGGGACTCGAATCCAATAAGTATCCAGCTTGATACATTACATATTCTACAGCCTCTGATTGAGCTGTAAGTAAGGATTCATTTCTCCCAAGACAAGTTACAACACATCGTACTACTGAGAATGTTTCATATAAATCATTGTGCACACGCTTAATTGATTAGTGATTCGTGTCATTTACTACCATGTATGGTGTTATCTTGGTGTTCTGCTCAATTAAAGAGGAAAAACTTGAAAATCAGCATGAAATATACCGTATTAAACAGTAGAACACTTCACAATGAATGATATTTTTTCTTTGCTAGCATATTGCATTATTACCAGAGAAAGGATAGCATAAAAATCGAGTCGTGAATCGACGCCTTAGGTTTTATAAAAATATCTTCTCCCAACTCTTATAGTAGTCGGCCTCGGTAGCGTAGGGGCTAGAGCACTAGCTCCACGTGCCTAAGGTCGCCGGTTCGAACCCGGCCGCGGGCATGGATGTTTATGTGTTGTGTGTCAGTGTGAATGTCCTGTCCGTCCTGTGGTAAGCATAAACGCACTGGAGAAACTAAATTCAAATGAAGAGATATCATAAAACACATTAAGATGGCTGAATGGCTTAGTCGCCGAAAGCCAAAAAAAAAAAAAAACTCTTAAAGTAAATGAAAAAAAAAATGGTACTGTTGGACGGAAGAATCGCTAAAAGGAAAATTTTAAGTCTGCGGCCCATTCTTCCTCTATTATGACTACCATAACCATAGCCGATAATGGGGACCTATAGTTTTACGTGGAATCAGAATCATGAAAGGTACTGGCGCAAACCACATAAATATAGGAAGGTTATTTCATTGGTGAAGGTCAAATTCAGAAAGCCGTAAAGTTCCAAATAGACACGGTCTTTTTTCCCTGTTATTAGCTGTTCACACAATAATTCGAATTTAAGACAATTTCCATGACAAAGGTCAATCGCTTTACGATGCATAATCCCTATAATGTCACTGCTATATATGAAGTTTATGGCTTATTATGATTAGCTTAGTAACAGCGTAACGAAATAGATTCATAACATTTATAATGTTAACTGATAACACTTAACAGACTGGAGCCAGTATAAAAATAACTTAACAGTCTGCAGGTATTATTAGTCAGTAGCTGGTACCCACGACTTCGTTCGTGTTTGTAAAGAATTTGGATTGACAGCTACCGACATCTAACCACCATAGTGCACGATGGGAGACCCGATGCTATTACCACATCCAAACGCCAGTCATGTGCGCTATGTAGTTCATGCAGCAAAGTAAAATATACGGACACACAAGTCTTTGGTCGAAATACTAAAAAATCCTTGATCATCCAATTTCAACCACCATATCTCCCACACTACCACAGTTACCGAAATTCGGCCAACTTTGTGATCGATGGGTGACTTTGTGCTACTACCACATACAAACACCAATGATCTGCGCTAGATAGTTTTGGCTGAAAAGTGATTCACCATGACACATATGGTATAAATATGAAAGTGCCGCAGGTCGACCACATTCAACCACCATATCTCTCACACACCCATAACTACCGACAACTAACCACCATAGTACACGATAGGAGACACGATACCACTACCACACACAAACACCAATGGTCTATGTTATGTAGTTGTGGCAGCAGAGTGTATATACGGAGACATATGTCTTTGGTCGAAATACGAAAATTCTCTGCATGGACCATTTTTAACCATCATATCTCCCACATCACCACAGCTATTGACATTCGGCCAACGTTGTGCATGACAGGAAACTCCATGCTGCTTCCACACAAAATTACCAGTGATCTGTGATAGGTAGTGCTGGCTGAAAAGTAAAATTTAAGAAAACACACGTCTATTTATATATGTATATATATATATATAAGATTTACTCGACAGTACTTCAAGTAGGTATTGACACAACAAAGTATTGGGATTATTAACCGATTCAGTAATGAATGTTTTGGACACAAGAGATGTAACATGGCGGCTAGCGTGTGAGACGCGTATTTTTGTAGCTCGCAAGTTTTTGTTTTCAGAAGGTGTTATTTGTGATTACTGTGTTCGTTGCATAGTATAACTTCTCTATTGTGCTGAAAAGAACGTTCCTGTAGAGTCAGAATTAACACAATACTGCCATACTCGCGTTACTGTGTAAAAATGGGCAAACCAGAGGCGGACCCGCGGAGGACGAAGCTGCCCCGGCCATGACAGCTGCTCTCGCCGGCATCCCCGACCTGGTGCGAAAGCAAGTGGAGATAGTGCTGCAGGGACAAGACACCGTCGACCTCATAGTGCGTGCCATCAGTGAAGCAGTCACTGCAGCAGTTGTGGAAAATCTACGAAGCAGCATTGATTTCAGTGGTGAGAAAATAACCCAGCTGAACGAGTCGATTACCAAGAGCGAGAAAAAGGTATGTGACTTACAAGATAAACTCGCCAGTGTCACTGACGAACTCGAGCAGTATCAAAGGCGAAATAGCCTCCGCATATTTGGCGTTGCTGAAGAAAAAGGAGAGAATACCGACACCATTGTGATGGACGTGTTAGAAAATAAACTTGGGGTTAACATTAATTTAGTAGATATTGGCAGAAGCCATAGGGCTGGTCGAAATAGACCTGGCGCTAAAAATCCTAGAGCGATAATTGTAAAATTTGTGTCTTATAGGTAGAGGGCAGAAGTTTTTCGCGAAAAACTTAAATTGGCAAAAACTGGTTTCACAATCCGTGAAGACCTCACTGCCGAACGTCTGAAACTGCTGAACGCAGCAATTGATAAGTTCGGAGTTAAAAATGTTTGGACATATGACATTAGCGGAACTGAAAAATATCAAATAAAATTTGCGGGTTCAAACTATAGTAATTTTTGTTTTCTAAGTTTTTACAACCAGTATTAATTGTAAGTAACATAATTAATTCATTTTTTTAATTTCTTCTTATCGCAACTAGTTTATATCGCTATCTAATTTAATATTTGTATTAGATAAGTTGTTATTTCTGTAAAATTAATTTTAAAAGTGTTGGTTGGCAATTGAGGGACATTCAAGCACAAACACTGTAAATTTGTCGCTCTCCTTCCGACCGTTACGTCTAGCTTACAGCTTGTTGTTAAGTCTGGACAGCCCTGTCAATGTTGCCATTTACTCCCCCACCACCACATTCCAGGCGCGCTGACATAACAACCCACCCCAGCTGTGTTTCACTGCAAAACGTTACCGAGATAAGTTAGTTCACAAGCACTTCACGTGGCACATATTAATTCACAATCTCTCGTCGCACATTTTATTGAGTTTCAATATATTTTTGAAAACTCCGGATTTGACGTAATTCTTGTCTCAGAGTCATGGTTAAAACCATCAATTAGCGACAACTTCATAGAGTTAAGTGGTTACACTCCATACAGACATGATAGATTAAGGAGAAGGGGAGGTGGAGTGGCAGCTTTCGTCAGATCTAACATAAAAGTTACAATTAGCATTGCCTCCGATAGTACTAGGGATAAATACCCCGAATTTATTTTTCTAGAATTAATTATAAAAAATAAAATGTGTTTAATTTCTGAGGCATATAAACCCCCAAATGCTGGTAATTTAGATTCATTTTATGCAGCCCTGTCCTCACTTGTGCCAGAATACGAACATGTAATTTTAATGGGTGATCTTAACACAAACTTATTAGATAATCAACCCTCCACTATAAATTTAAAGCGAACCATTGAAGCTTGTGGTTTGAATATTCTCCCGCTAAATACCACTCACCATGTCGGAAATAGTCAAACATTAATTTACCTCATTATAATAAAGCAAAACGATAAGATTTTAAAGTACGGTCAGTTATCTGCCCCAGGTATATCCGGACATGACATCATAGACACTTCATACCATCTAGAAACTCCGAGACACCAACCAAGAACAATAACATACAGAAATCTTAGACGAATTAACTACGAGGCATTACTGACAGACGCGATGAATACACCTTGGAACGAAATTTACTCACTGACTTCTATTGACGCAAAAGTCGCAAAACTGACCGATATTATTACTGAACTGTATAACAGGCACGCCCCACCTAAGAAAAAGAAAGTTAAACGAGCTCCAGCACCATGGCTGAAGACATAAGACAACTTATGACCGAAAGAGATACCGCTCATAGACTTTACAGACGAAACCCCTCAGACGATAACTACCAACATTTTAGAAAACTGCGCAATCGTACTAAGCAAGGCATGAGAAACGCTAAACTTCGTTACGCTCATAAGGTCATTACTGAAAGCACGACCCCTACTGTTTTGTGGAAGAACCTTTG
Source organism: Vandiemenella viatica (assembly GCA_031002005.1). Lineage (NCBI taxonomy): Eukaryota > Metazoa > Arthropoda > Insecta > Orthoptera > Morabidae > Vandiemenella > Vandiemenella viatica. The sequence goes on along the minus strand of JARYHS010009811.1, from coordinate 15,023 downwards.
CGCCTTTGGAATCGGCAAAAGAAATTACGTCTCAGACATTCATATGCCACTAGACAAGCTTAACAGCCACTTCTCAACTAGGGCAGTCGAAATTGACCCCGCATTAAAAACACAAGTAATCCACCAAAATTCGATCGCAAACAACACCCAACAATTTCACTTGTCACTTACGACTACAAAGCAGGTGAGGAAAGCTATTGCGCGGATAAAATCTAATGCAAAAGGGGTAGATGACATCGATATCAAAATGTTTAATAACATATTGGATGTAATCACCCCATTTATAAAACATATCTTTAATTTTTCTATTCTTACTGGAACATATCCAAAAGTTTGGAAGATGGCCTTAATCAAACCATTACCAAAGAAAACCTCTCCTGTTGAACCGTCAGATTATCGACCAATAAGTTTATTACCTACCATTTCAAAGGCTCTTGAATATGTAGTTCATGACCAAACCACTAAGCACCTTAATGCGCACAACAAACTAGATAATTTTCAGTCCGGTTTTCGAAAAAAAAACACAGTACGGCGACTGCACTAATAAAGGTAATAGACGACATAAGACTTGCTATTGACAGCCGAAAAATAACAATAGTGATACTTCATGATTTCAGCAAGGCATTTGACACTGTCTACCTTGACATACTCCTGTCCAAACTGAGAAGATTAAATTTTTTCAACGGCACTGTTGACTGGTTCGAAGCGTACTTGAGGAACCGTCAGCATTGTGTTACAGATCCCAATGGAAACAGATCACCATGGGAAACTGCAAACAGTGGTGTCCCCCAGGGCTCAGTCCTGGGGCCACTTCTTTTTTCTATTTATATTAACGATGTGGCTAGTATCTTACGTTACTGTTATTACCATCTGTACGCTGACGACCTACAACTACACCTTAGTGCATCAACAAATGATATACTCACTATAATACAGCAAATAAATTCAGACCTTAATAATCTTTGTGATTGGGCAAAGAGACTTGGATTAAAAATAAATCCCTCTAAATCTCAGGCTATTGTTATTGCAAGTCCAAAACTGATAGGCAGCAACTTCACAAAAACAGAGTTAAACTACAGTGACTCTGTAAAAGATCTTGGAGTCCTAGTAGATAGTAATTTAAACTGGTCTGAAAATACTGTTTCAGTATGTCGCAAAGCCTTTCCTTCTCTTCATGCTCTGTATAAATGTAAGAAATTCTGCCAGCGAATTGAAACCTTATATGTGCTAAGCGGAGTGTATTTTTAACGGAAGCAAAAAAAAAAAAAAAGACAATTATGACCAGAAAATGTAGTTATTGTCTAAAATAACACGGTCAATTGCAGTTCCAGTTACAGAAAATACATTATAAGCTGGCTTTCGTATGAAACATTTCATAATTATTGCTGAATGAGTTGCGAATGCGATGGTTTACTTAAATATTCTACATAGTGAAGGGCAGCAACAGGGAGTGAGAACTCCATAATTACTAATAATGGTGCCAAATAAATTTTCCTTAGTGTTTCACATAAATCAATTAATAAATATTAGCAAATTGGTAAAACTATGGTAGTACATAGCATACGGATGGATTATGAGTGTTTAAAGGCAGCTAGTTCCAGGTGTCAATTTACGTTACAAACGCTGTTAACATTAACCAAAAAGGAGAAGTCTTTTCATAAACGCGGACTATTGTATTAAGAATGTATATTGTTGATGAAAATACTACCGTTGTATGTTCAGGAAGAAATTATGAATGATGAGTGGAAAATCTGTGATTTTCAAAACCTATTTTTTAAAAATAAAAACAGGTATAGAAGTTTTCTTTACGTAAGGGAATAGCGTTTATCTATAAGTATCAAATTAATACCTGTGAAAACGTTACCACCGATACTTATTTCAAAATCATTCCTTAACATTATCAAAGTCGTTTGTTGAGGCCACCTGCAGCTGATACGTACAAAGATAAAGTTTTCCAAGTTCTATAAATATAAACGCCAGACACTTATAAAATGGTGCAATCGGTTCTCCTCCTACACACAATGTGGTTTCACACGGGACTACGCCTTCTGTCCATAGTGGGATGCTTCTCATTTCTAAAGGTTTTTATGAGAAAATAATTTATTTCCATTTTTAGAAATATTTTTGCTCTTCCCATAAGACCTGCAAGATTTCATTTCAGCATTTATATCAACCGTATAGTTAAATAACAATACAGACAACTTTTTATTTTCATATCGCGTATATTTACTTAGGAGTTATTCACAACGTTTTCCTTCATAGTTATCCGTGATCGCCAAAAATACCAAGATCTTTGAGGTAATCAACAGACATTTTCTAGACTGATTAGTGTCTATGATTTTGTCAACAGTGCCAGAATATTGGAAAACAATTCCCATGTCGCATCACCTACATTAATGTTCCCGATAGTATAACTGAGCAAAAAACGTTAATAATAATATAAATTATTTGGTGTGGTATTAATGACTGATGGCGGGGTATCTTAAGGCTCACGGTCAACGATTATCTAACGCATATAACCTATCCCGGTAGTCCTAACGGGGAAAGAAGACTTCAGTTTAACTTGTAATCTGTATCACACACACATAATAAAAGTTGATATATTTAAAAGATGAACAAATTATTGTAAGCGTCTCTGCTGGTACTGGGATCCTCACTGTGATGCTATAACGGATAACAAACACATCGTTGAGTAATGTAAGTTTAAAAATAACCTTTGACTGATATGTGTGACATATCTATTTACCAGTTTTTTCGTCGACGATCGTTTTATATCCATAAACACATTTACAATTAAAGTGCCAAAAGCTTCGCGCTCAAACCTGTAATAGGAGCGCAAAAATAGTAGTATGAGTTAAATGATCTATGAGTTCTCTACTGTGAAATTAATAGCTGACAGTGTGTCTTACCTCAGTAATGGTATTCGGCGAGTTTGTGACGTTCACGGCGAGGTGAGGAATATAGTACTGACAATGGTTTAGTTCCTCACGAAGGATGATCTTAGTACCAACGCTATTAAGCAGTGATTTGGTGAAGCGAGCAATGAATCTTCTCCTTCGGTTCCTACTTTGAAATAAGGGTTGGACAGTTGGCTGAACGAAGTGAATACTTACAGAAGAGGATGTTTGCCTAGTAGAGCATTTGAAACAAGTCAGGCATTTGAGAATGTAAAATCTCCGAGATAGGTTACTGCTCCTTCAAACACCACGGTGCGTCGCATTCTTCATAAGCTCCTTCACATTAGCAAGGTCGGTGCAAGACAGTTACGAGAAATTCTGACGTGCTGCTGTGATATATTTCTGAAACATTCCAATGGAAACCGATCTGAAGTGCCAAAGCCTATAGTTAAGAGTAAACAAAACTACGGTGCTTTTCTATGATTACCCACCAATAGGAGAATGTACTTTTCGACGTAGGTCCGACGAACCAAAGAAAATTAAGGTAAAATAGACACAGTCGGCAAAAACCATCATAGCTATGATACTTTGAGATTCAAAAATAATCTCAATTGTTAACTCTAAAGAGTTTGAAGCTAGTGTAGGCGGACAACTACATCAATCTGTTGTACATGTTGAACAATACCAAGACGAAAGTAATTAGGCCGATGTGCACTTCTTCACATGAATGACATGGCCACCGTTGTCAAGGCATAATACAGCTGTTTTACATTACTTGGAGTATTAGGGAGGTTTAGATACGTGAGATTATTTTCAAAGTTATATGGGCACGTAAACAACTAGACGGTAGCTAGAGAAGATTTTCATCACAAAAGTGGCAAAAAACGATCTTAAAATATTGATATAATTTTTTTTTAAGTAAATTTTACACACATATTTATTTCTCATGTAAGTTGCGACTAAGTCACCATATGCATGACTGGAGACTTTGCAGGCGTTGTCTGCGATGTAAATGCCTCGTGCTACATGTGGGAGGGTGACATGAGGCGTGTTAGTCGAGGCAGTAACAGCAGCCTTACAGCCACAGAATGCCATTCCACACCTGAAGAATACAGCTAAGCCAGCTGCCGAAACGTTGTGTTTTACCGGATCAACACCCCTGAAAATTATATTAACACCATATGCACTCTATTATTACATTTTACACTTCAGACTGCAGGGTTGCTGCATGTAAAAACATGTCATACAAGTTCCCTTATTAACACTATAACTGTGATGGTTGCTTGTAGAAATACTTTCCTTCATACAAAACCAGTAGATACCTATAAGTTTACAGCTGCAAAACACAATTCTTTTGTACCTTCAGTTTAACTTAGGTTCATCTTGATCCCGAGTTTTCCTCGGATTTTTAGTTTATTTATAGTGAAATAAATGTGTTCCATACTTTAAATGGCAGCCCACAAATGAACACATCATTTCTAATTAATATTGTTTATATGCTTCTAATAAATTCGTTATTGCTCCTGCAACACGTTACATTCAAGTTCCGGTTGCAACGAACTTGTATCTAAATAATATCACTTCCGTTTCTTTTTTTTTAACTAATGGCTTTATGTCTCGTCGACGTCGAGGTCATTAGGAGAGGGATGGGACTGGGGACAAGGATGGGGAAGGAGTTCGGTCATGGCCTTTTGAAGGAAGCATCCCGGCATTTGCCTGGAGTGATTTGGGGGAAACCATGGAAAACCCAAATCTGGATGCCCGGACGGGGATTCGAACCCGCGTCCTAGGGGATGCAAGGCCAGAGCGTTAAACAGTCACCCACCACGCTCGGTTTCTGTTTCTTATGCCGCCGTCTGAGTCGTTTGATCGGGATAGCATGCGATTTTACTTATTCTTCTTCGTTTGCGTTCCTTCTTTTTGTACACTTTTAACGAGGCATAAAAATACAGCTTAACTTAAAAATCCTCAGCTACATACGTACCTACGCTACCTCCAGTGTCGTGACTTCATGAATGCTGAAAGCAGACGAATCAAACTGGGTGCTGAAATATGTAACAGCTTCTAGTACTTTTTGAGCCTAGATCAAGAAAATTCCACCGAGCGTGGTGGTGTAACGGATAGCGTTCTGGCCTCGCATTCGGGAGGACGGCGGTTCGAATCCCCGTCCGGGCATCCAGATTTGGGTTTTCCATGGCTTCCCCAAATCACTCCAGGTGAATGCCGGGATGCTTCCTTCAAAAGGCCATGGCCGAATTCCTTCCCATTCCTTGCCCCCATCCTTTCCCGTCTCTAAAGACCACGTTGTTAAAAAGGGACGTTAAACTGTTACAAAAAAAAAAGAAAATTCCTGTTGTTGTAGTTGTGACTTTAGGGCACGTCTACAGCGAGATTATTAGCATCCTAAGAAAATTCTTAACGATATGAAACATACGCTCTGATTATGGCTAAATAAAATTACATTAAAATAAATGCGAATATTAGAAAAGATCTTAGAAACGTCTCGTTGACGAATTAAACTCAGATTTTAGTATTTTGCAGAATTATTTCTGACAAACTATACCGTTATCAATGCTGCTGTGAAGAAGTTTAAACCCGATTTAGTTTTTTTTTTTTTTTTTTTTTTTTTTTTTTATCTGCTTAAAGTCTCTCTAACAGCGAGGTCTTTAGAGACGGGAAAGGATGGGGGGCAAGGAATCGGAAGGAATTCGGCCATGGCGTTTTTGAAGGAAACATTTGCCTGGAGTGATTTGGGAAACCATGGAAAACCCAAATCCGGATGCCCGGACGGGGATTCGAACCGCCGTTGTCCCGAATGCGAGGCCAGAACGCTATCCGTTACACCACCATACTAGGTCCCGATTTAGTATCCAGATATGGGCCCCGGTAACAATTACTTTTTTCTCAACTTAAAGAAAGAGTTTCCAGGTGGGAAACTTGACAGTGGTCAAGTGTTGGAGGATACAGCTTACGAACAAGTTGCAGACAATCCTTCGGGCCAAATTTTTAAAGAGGAATGAAGCGATAATTTCGTGTTCTAAAAAATATACAGAAGTTCGCAGCTTGTAGTTCTCAACTTGGGACTTTGAAGCAAATTCAAAGAATGTATTTAGCCACAAGGAATAATAAATTTAGAATATTCGAACCGTCGGATGCACACACGTTTCATTCGAAACCCCACACATAGAATAATATAATATAGAAACCGAAGAAACACAGGAAAAAATATGTTTTTAATTATATATGATCCTGGCACAAAAAATTATTTTAATGAAGTATATTGATTAACTAGTTTTAAAGACTGAATGCATAATACTTGCAGTTATCGCCAGATTTCCTGTTATTGCGCCTGCAATCAGACGGTAAATGGAGACTCATCATTACTGGTTTTAAAACGATAACGATAAGTCTTTGTCATCATTTGTTATTATCAAATTTCCTGGACGGTATATGTGTGTTATCAAGGTGTAAAGGCCTATTATATTTTCTGAATCTGTGATAATCTGAACTACTTTATTCCTACATCTCTGATTCTGTTGCAGGCTCAAGATGTGATAGCTACCACGGAATATGGAGCCGTGAGGGGACAGACAAACACAACAGAGAATGGAACGGTGTACAACGTGTTTTTGGGAATACCGTTCGCACAGCCTCCATTGGGTGAACTGCGATTCAAGGTGAGTGTGGCTTGTCCTGACAAGAAATGAACTGCAGTAACTCACAAGCTAAAGTTAATACGTGGATTTATCAGTGGGAAACAGAAAAAAATGAAATTATATTTCCTTATGACTTCAATGACTGTGTCAAAGGGAATATAGATTCCTAATAAGAAATTAGTTCCAAAAGAATATCAGGTTCGAACAATTCATAGAAACGACATTTTATAATTATTTTTTTAGACAACAGTGTTATTTTAATTTTCAGACGAAATGAAATTTTATTTAAATAATATTGGAATGGTAAAATTACTAGTAACTATTTTTATTCTCTCTCGTTTATGCTATCAACTTTACTCTTTCGTCTCCGTGATAGCAATGTATAAATTGCAAAGTGTTTTGCATCTTAATTTAAATCTTTCTTCTGTTTGTTGCATACAGTAGGGTAACCCTTAATTATCGTTAATTTCATTACATTTTCTATTATGCTGTTTCAAAGTGACGAAATTTTTAATTCTATGGCAGTATTAACATGGCTTCATATAGCCTTTATTTATTCTGTTTGGGAGTGAGACAAATCTTTGAAACTTTCAAAGCTCGAGTTTTAAAAATCACATCGATTTTAAATTTCCTAGTTATACAATTAAGCATTTTCTTCCCTATTAGAAATTTTGTATTCGCCTTTCAATTGAAGATTGCCTTCACTTAAGGAATTGAATAATTTTGAAAAAAAATTTGTTGTCTTTAAAAGGTCATGGCTGAATTCCTTCCCTTTCCTAGCGTCCATTCTTTCCCGCCGCTAATGACTTCGACGTCGACGACTCGCGTAGCCAGAAAAAAAAAAGGCGAGCATGCAGATGTACGCCCTATGTTTGACTCTTGAATTAGGCCATGATCTCCGCAAAGTTCATATGACAATGATTGGTTTTTAGACGTGTGCGTAGTTATGTAAATAATTTAATTCACTTGTGAAACCAACCCACGTTATTTATCGTTGAAATATGAGGTAAAAAATAAATCAGATGGCAGTATTCTATGGAAATAGACTTTACTTATGAAAAAGGATAAAATTTGGTATAAAATATATACTTATTTTGATTGCAAATTTATTTTTGAAAAAATATTTAAATCTAAATAATTATAAATTTATTTTTCCACCTCCGGAAAAACATCCACATCCGCAGATGTCAAGCACTGAACATCCGTATTCACAAATATGACTTCCGCTACAACCCTATTGGGAACATTAAGGCGCCTCGGAGATAGACCTCAAGACGAGTATTGGGTACCAGTCTCCTTTTTTTTTGTTTATTACTTTAGTAGGTATTGTTTACTAAATTCGAAGATGTATGGTACTAGGTGCATACAAAAGTTGTAAGATTTCAAGGTATCAATGCCAGGTACAAGATACAAGACAAAAAATCAAAGTGTGGTACAAGATACAAAGATTTAAGATACAGACTTCTTGGATGCGAGATACGAGATACATGCTTCTTATAGTCTGTGAAGATGATTATTCACAATGTACGCTTCTTGTGGGCTTGCAGCGTGATCGCTCGGTGAGTTGTGTTTTCTTCGGCAGCTGCAGTTCTTATGGATTGGCGCCCCTGTGTGTGTGTGTGTTTTTTTTTAATCTGATTTACGTCTCTTTTTAACATCGAGGTCTTTAGAGACGGGAAAGGATGGGGGGCAAGGATGGGGGGCAAGGATGGGGGGCAAGGATGGGGGCAATGAATGGGAAGGAATTCGGCCATGGCCTTTTGAAGGAAGCATCCCGGCATTTGCCTGGAGTGATTTGGGGAAACCATGGAAAACCCAAATCTGGATGCCCGGACGGGGATTCGAACCGCCATCCTCCCGAATGCGAGGCGAGAACGCTAACCGTTACTCCGCCCCGCTCGGTCTGTGTGTGTTGTCAAGTAATGCTTGGGTGTCCGCCCATTACGAGTGACTGCAGTGCGTTGCCGTATGAGCTGACATAATGGGGAGAAGTGGTAGGTATTAATTGCGGTTTTTAGACTATGTTGGAATTTCCGCATTATAACCAACAAATTTCACAAACAAAAATACACTTATCATTAGCGTTCGGATCTTTATGACCAAGAAAACAGAGAAATATGCATGTAAATATGACCTTAAAATCCGGGAAATATGACCTAAAAATAACGAGATATGACCAAATATTTATTTTACTATGCATCAAAAAATGATCATTTATACAACAATTATTTTGTCTAGTAGTGTTTTTTTCATGTAGATAGCATAATTTGCTTCTGTGGAAACACTGAACGATTGGGAAATTAAATTTTAAATCTTTTTGTTGAAGTCTCTTTAATTTTACGTAATTTGTAGAAAAGAACTCCTTTGCCTCTTCTCTTTACTCCTCTTCAAAATCCTTTACGTAGGTCCTAACTTCGCACTTTCATAAAATTTGGTTTTCGGCATAGTGGTACTTACTGATGAACTGCAGATTTAGCAATAACTAAGTATTATTTTCAAAAGTATTGGCGATAACTAGACATTGATTGACGCGGATCGACACAGGCTTGCTCCTGCTATATTCTCGAGATTAAAAGGAGGGTGGAACATTAGCGTTTAGAGAGTGACAATAACGTATAACTTTAATTCCTTGACTGGTGTATTCTGACCAACTCAGTAATACCTATGTAGTTTTGTATTTTCCTCCAATGTATAATGGGAGTACAATACAGTGAACAATTATCTTAATTTCTCATTTGCAACTTCTAGTGAATTCCCAGTACTCTTATTACTACTTTATGCAAGTAGTGTGAGAAGGGGCGAGTGAGTCTACTTTTTCCCATGTATTTCTTATGGACGCGGGTGCGCTGCCAGTTTTAATTAAATTAAGTAGGGGAGCCAAGGAATTAATTAAATAATCCAATAAGCGACTGCAATCTATCCTCCCCCTCATCTGTAACCTCAGATTGATCTTATTATTTTATTAAATAACAATAAGCGACTGTAATAAAGCCAAGTGACTCATGCCTCCCACTCTTCTGCCTCTATGACTCACACCTTCAGCTGCAACCTAAAATTTAGCTTCATATGTCATTACCGAAGTATGAATCACCTCCTCCTGGATTCTATCTTGCGTTTTGTGTCCCCCTAGCCAAGTGACTCATGTCTCCCACTACTGCCTCATCTCCCACTCTTCCAATAAACGCTCGTTCCAACCCTCACTCCTCCAGTCTTGCCGTTTGTCTTGAAGCAGTAACACGTAGCTGTCTCACCATGTGTCGCCAAGTTCTATTTTTCGCATCGGTGTACCAGCTCAACGCTGGTGACTCGAAACGTTTGACGATAGGGTTATCGTCCAAACACGAGTTTGAACCTGTTGTAGTTCTGGAAAAAGTGAGACACAATAAAATTGTTTTAACATTCGACGAATGGAACGTCCTGATCCAGGTATTGGACGTAGTGTCCGAGTTATTCAACGCCGGCACCGACAGCATCCCACTTGGTGAGCACACCGTCTCCTACCGAACAATTGCCGGGGTAAAGACTGTTTGTTTCCACCCTAATGATGATCTTGCCAGCGGTGTCTTCTTCGGCCAGTCTACTTGGAGGAACTTCGTCGACGAGCAGCCGGCCGTGACCAACGGCTTGACCGTCAAGCAGAAGTGGGGCTACTTGGTTGCAAGATATTATACTGAATTTGTGGACATTCTAGCTAATAAAGTGCTACGAGACTTCAATATGGCTACAGTGCAAAAACTGATTGACATGCATATTAATAATGTTCGTGTAGCTCAAGTGACATACAGTTCATCATTGGATTATGCGCAATTAAGACTTGAACTCATTGCGTATAAAAATTTGTTAGTATCTGATGATGTAAATAATATTCTAATTAAGAATTATGAACCCGGATATGATGTTTGTGGACCTTATTAACTATGTATGTGAAAGTTTTAAATAAATAACACATTTTTTATGTTATTTCTTATTTTTTTATTTCACCCACCATTGGGCAATTAAAAATACATTTTCAACAGCGCATATAGCGTTACAAAATAAATGTCCTTTACAAAGTTTTATCAAATTATTTTTCTTGAGTTCATGTAGAGGCGGGCATCCTAAATCTTCTATATTGTAGCAGACTTGCTTGCGAATAATCTTCTGAAACCAACGAGTCTTCTCCCGTCCTTTAACGTTAATAATGGAGTCATCTTCATTTGTGATTGGATGTTGAATAGTACATAGTTTGCTAAAGGTTACACCAGCACATGTATCAGTGTCAGGCTACGAACCTAAGAGATCGCCATCGTAAGTGGATATATTATTATTATTAGCGTGCCAGTATGGTTTTACACCTCATCCTCATTAGGGGCGGGGAAAGGATTGGTGAAGGGGGACAGCCACCTGTAGTGTTTTGGGGAAACCATGGAAAACCAGAATATGGTTGCTAAGACGGGGATTCGAACCAGCGCCCTCCTGAATGCGTGGTCAGAGCGTTACCACTCACCCACCATGCTCGGAAATTTTCACGGACAAAACTGAAAAATATCTATTCTGAGAAGTAATTTTTTATTTGCATGGCGCTTCGATAATTACGAAATTTCCAACATCCGAAATGACTGGTTACGCAGATATTGCTGCTACCAGAGACTCAGGGAAATAGTGTGAACTGTGTGAGGTCCCCACTCACCAGTCATTACTGATTTATATTATTACATTATAAATTGATTGTAAATAAATTTATATTTTATTTATAGTATAGGTCTTCCAGCATAGTAGTTTGTGTAGAACGGGGTAATTATAAGTTAGTTTAGTAATTTCATGTTGCGAGAGTTGGCAGTACGGTATGGTTGTGTTGTCGCGGAAGGAACAAGCCAATATGACGAGAGAGACTGTTTTTGGCTAGCATAGGGTGAGCATGTGGAGAAACTGATTTCGGCTTTTCATCTTGTTGAGTCTGCTTTGTTGTGCCTTCTTTTCGACTGATAATTTTTCCCTAAGTATTTAAACTCAGTGACCGTTGATTTTCCCATATTTTGTGTACAGTGCTTTATGTTGAGTTTATGTGCAAAAATAAATAAATTAATAAATAAAAATAAATAAACAAATAAAATCGCTTTTTCAAAGGAGATTTTTGGTCGAATTTTTTCTGCTAATTATTTGAGGGATTCTATTTGCTTGATGGTTTGTTGTTCACTTTATGACCGAATAGCTATATCATCTGCGAAGGCCAAGCACGAGATATTTATTCGGTTTCTGCATATTGTCACTGGGGTGTTCGTTTTCTCCCATTATCTGATGACTTTATCCAGGGCTATATTAAATAAGTTTGGCGAGAGACTAGTTCTATTAGAAAATTACCTGAATTTTTCTCGTAAAATGACCATATGACCATAAATATTATCGTAATGTGACCATACCTAAAAAAAATGGGAAGAATATGTAAGAGCGGAGACTTTCCCGGTGCATAACAGCAATAAAGTATTTATGGGTGAATTACAGTATTATGTTGTGAAAACACAATATTTCCTTAAGGAAATGCGGCACCTGAGCAGCTTCAGTATCTGTAGGTCAGCCGACCAGCACAGATGTTTCGCACCTGAAGAAGACGACGGAGTTAGCCGTCGAAATATCGTGTTTTCACAACACGATCCGGCAGTACACCCGTGAAGAGTTCATTTCGGCAAGAATATGCATTCATTTGCCATATAAAATACATTTAATTACAATCAGAAACGTTTAACCAATGTTTAATTCAACATTATATCTAAAAAAGAAGGCCGGAGAAAAATATGACTTGTCATAACGATCCAATCCTACATATCACACACACAGAATACAGTTAGACGTTTTGCAGACAGATGGTGTCACATCATCCTTTCAATACATTTGTAAAGCCGAAGGATAGTTCGACCGCCACGCCGGTTGAGTTTAGATTTGTTGCGCATGCGCCCTGTCGTGGCTACCCTAACCTGACCTGGTCATCGTACTAGTAGTTAGAACCACGGAGCGTCCTAGCGTACTTCACATGAACAAAGCATAGTTTGGCCAGTGGTGTTTGGAAAGTAATGGCATGCTACCACATTAATATTTCCCAAGTAGCGCGTGGTACGACTCTACATCTGGAAGAGCATGGAGAATAGTGATGTGAAAACTCGTCTTAAGGCAGAACATTGACGATGATGGTGACTTGAGCCACTAATTAATAGATTGTAACACCTGTTGCTTCACAGCCACCGCAGCCGCCTACTGCCTGGTCTGGAGTGCGAGACGCTCTTCAGATTGGTGACGCTTGCACCGTTGCTGTAATTGGCTCGGAGGACTGCCTCTACCTCAACGTCTTTTCGCCCAACGGCTTATCCGAGACCCCAGTGCTGGTCTGGATCTACGGCGGCGGCTACGCAGCGGGCTCCAGTTCGCCTTCAGCGTACGGTCCGGACTACTTCTTGGACCACGGCGTTGTCTTCGTCGATTTCAACTACCGCTCAGGGGCCATAGGTGAGTTTAATCCAGAAAGCAAGCTCAGATCTCATCGATAACAATGTATTTATCACTTGGAAAAGTAGCGACCGGTATAAATTGCCCTTTGACAGCGAGTGGAACGTCAGACAGGATTTTGCTATTCAGTTCGACTGTGCGTATAAGTCAAAATCAATCAATAGAATCCATTGACTAAGGATTTTTTTTATTTATGGCTTTGCGCCTTGTCGACGTCGTGTCGCGTTTGATCGAATGATCGGCGACACTTACCACACTTGCGGTTTCGTCCTAGCCCTCGCTTACTGTCGGCTGCGGTTTTAAGCTTCGAGTCGGCATCTGTAAGTACCTGACTAGGATAAAATCCCACACACAGAGACTTAATTTACTTAATATCAGGACGTAGGTGCTCCTTGGAATGATAGTGAGAGTTGTAACTACTTGATTTATTATAGAAGAACTGTTGCAGGGTAATCTTACAAAGGCAGATACAGTACGTGAATCGGAGGTTTTCCGATAATAGCAATAGTGACTCATAGGATTCATGTAATGGCAAGTGCTTTCCTAGCCAGCAGAGAGAAAATGATAGAAAAATGCCGAAGATGGCCAATTTGGGTGGTGATAGGTCTGGCCTATGAAAATTCATATCGCGGACGGCCTAATAATACCCGCGCCAAGAAGCGTCCCCGGCCCTAAAAGTGGGGAATGCGTTCCTCTCATTGGCTGTATGTCATGCCGTTCAGGCATGTCCTTCACGTGTTTACAGGATGTGTTCCTCGTGTACCCATCGTGCTGGTTGACTTTCTCACCGTGAAACTGCAACTAGAGCGTCCTTGGGCGCCGAAGTCGAGAATAGCGGTATGTCGTTTCACGCTGGCTCGGAAGCAAACTGCCTTGTTTACCGCTAAAATCTATAGTAAAAAATAGCGCTCGCGACAGTGAGGTCATTAGAGACGGGTTGGGCCTGGGAACAAGGAGCGGGAAGGAATTTGATAATGGCCTTTTGAAGAAAGCATACCGTCATTCGCCTGGTGTGATTTGGGGAAAGCATTGCAAACCCAAATCTGGATGCCCGAACGGGTATTCGAACCAGCGTCCTCCCTAATGCGAGGCCAGGACGTAAATCGTTCACCCATTACGCTCGTTGACTAAGGAATATGTCTTGCAGTTTATTCTAAGTAATTAAGTTGCACCGTAAGTACGTGCATTGAATTATTTCTCAAGGAAATATTTTTAGTGCTTGATTTGATTTATTTATGTACTGTTGAGTTTTGATTTATCTGCACATGATAGTTGCACTCATTACACAAAAGATAAGAATCTGCCTCCGGGTATATTGTGCCCAATGTGTGTTAATTTCTATACTCATTATTGTTAAATATTGATGATTTTTTTCGCAGAAAATTATTTTGGAAGTGAATTGCATTTTTTTGTTTCTTAACACATCAGCACCTTACTATAAACAGTGCTTAGCAAAATAACTCTTCGTTTGTAACGATGCTCAGCAAATCTGTACTAACCTGAAAAATGTAAAAAATAAAACGTACAATAAAATTAGGAAATTCCTCCTCTGTCAAGGCAAGATCTATCGCTTAACATAAAATACAAATCATGGAAAGGTAAAGGTCATAATGACCAGGATTTTTACTGCCTGTCCATTCCACCCCTATCGCATCCAACTAAATTTAACCTGGACACAGGGGAACATTAGTTTAATGTGGAATCAAAACCGCGGAAGCGTTCTGGCGTTCTTCACGACACACTTCAAGCAGTGCAAGAGGGGAAGGTCGCCTTAAATCATTTGCAAATCCTAGTGAGACTGAGATTCGAACCAACACCTTTGGTTCTCGTCAGACGCCTTAACTACTGAGTAACCAGAGCGCTCGCTACAGAAAGATGATTGCGTACGTTATACGCAAGGTAAGCATTGTCGCAGATGAAGTATGGATTAAGTACCTTCACGCATTCCAGTCCAGATCAGGACACAAATCTTCAATTACCAGAGCTCTTTCCC
>JARYHS010009809.1:0-20253 GCA_031002005.1 Vandiemenella viatica | reverse complement strand
GAACAGTATTATTAGTGAAATTCTGTAAGGCACGGAGGTTCCAAACGAGATTATAAATTCAAGAATTAGGGTTGGTAGCAATACTTAAAGACACAACACGAGCCAAGATCCGTTTACTCGAATGGTACACACAATAGGAGACCCAAGCGTTGATCCATAGCCCACATCGGAAGCCTGCGCTGCATGAAGATGTGAGTCCGCTTTCTGTCTATGCCTCTGTACAAAATGCTCACTCTCGCTACGTGCGATTATGTGAAAGAAACTAACTACATGAAGATAAATTGTTAGTATTTAGAATATGACACAAACCGAATTGCTTGCTTGATGGTTTTAGTCTTTATTTTTATCTTTGGTATTAATCCAAATTATGTGTGATCTGTTTCATCAAATAAAATAAAAGTTGTAAACGTTATTTCAATCTTTATTCTTCTTTAATGCTACGTTTTTGGACAACAAATGTGCCAGATACCAGTCATGATACAGAAAAGTACTACCCGTCTAATTGATCGCAAGAGAAGCCTACGATGATAACCAGCAAAAGGATTACCTATTTTTCTTTCACCAAGAGAATAATTCATTAAAATTTCAATACTGCTCTATGACTGAATAAACTACTTCAATAATACGGCCCTATTTACAACTTCCATAGACCTAACGTCAGGGCCAACGTGACTACCTAACTGGCCGAATACACTATCTCAGAGAAAGTGAAACGAAAACTTTACAAAACGAAAACTTAACAAAACAAAAACTTAACAAAACGAATGATGTGAATCTCAATATCCTCTGTTATGTAACGAACTGCTGGTTTGGAACATTTCTATGGACTTTTTTAATTGCTTACGTGTGTTCCCATAAGATTTCAAAATATGCTCACGTCCTAGATTGTAATAATATACACTTAGGTAAAAAATTAGCCCATTTAAGTTAGTGGTTGGCAGCATTATTTTTTACAATTTACTAGTCCTCGCGTTGAAAAAGGATGAGCAACGCTGGGCTAGATGATGAGATATAAGAGCTGTTTCTTTAGCCTACCACAAAACCAAATCAGATGGTCGTGTGACATTGTTGACCGGGAGATCCTCAAGGACTGTGACAGTTTTCGATTCGCCACGCAATCCGCCTAGCCTAACAGAGTAATCCTGCCTACTATACGCGACCTGCTGTTTAACGTGGAATCGGAACCACGGAAGCGTTCCGGTGTACTGCACACTACACAACAAGCTGTGCTGGGTTAGAGGTGAAGGTCGGGTTAGCGGCCTTTGGAAATCCTCGCAGAGAGAGATTTAAGCGAGGGGCCTTTTGACCTCCAGTAAGACGCCTTAATCACTGGGCAACCAGACCGCCCCCGCCTCTCACAATGTAAGCAGATAATAATCGGTCTCACTGACCTGGCAATAGAGTTTCTTACCAGCTGCGCAGTTCGCCTACATCGTAGCCACCTCACCTGATAATTCTACCAGGTGTAGGGGATCTACAGTCTAAGGTGGAACCCGAAATACGTACCTCTGAGAAAGCAAGGCTTTCCAGAGGTGAAAGTCGTACAAAAACTGGCAGAGACAGCGATTCGAACCGAGGACCTTTCGCTCTCCAGCGACGAGCATTCAGCCACCAGATCGCTCCTACTTCCACATGCCTCTCACATTTTGTTTTTAACTATATACAGTAGTTCCTTTTTTATTTTATTTTTTATAAGATTAAGAACTAGCTTGTTTCAGATTTTGTGTGTTCTGATATACATGAAAACTACGACGATATAAATACCTGTGGAAGGCACCAACTGTCTTATTAGCTCCAGAGTACATCTTTGACATTGGCGTGGATGAATATATAGCATATACTCATTCAAGTTCTTAGAGCTGATAATTTGTTGATACTTGAATTTTTCTCCTAGCCTGTTAAATCCATAATCTATAGCCTTTTTGGAATTATGGTGGTCATGCCAAACAGGTCCAAGTCTTTTAAATGGGACACTTGTTAAAGAGTAGCGTGTATTACTGTTTTACCATGCGTTGGTTCTGGAAACGGGATATACTTTGTACAGCGAGTGTAATATTTTTGAATTCTGATATTGATTTTGCCTGTCATGAGCTTGTAATGTGTGGAATTACTATTATTATTCACTATAAGTGGGTGGCAGTGGGTGCATTGCACCTATTCTATTGTGAAATAGTTTGTGCATAGGAAAGGATATACGGGATATGGCAGGAGGCATCCATGGAGTCTTTTGAAGAACCATCCCGGCATTGGCCTGGAGCGATCTGGGAAAACCCGTATTAGGATGGTCGGATGAGTTTTTCGAGACCTAATCCTGTCGGATTGTAAGTTTTCGATCGATAAATCTTTTCCATTCCCCAATCGTTTGTGAAAAATAGGTATGTACAAATGAATCGGTTCTGGGCCTGATTTCTCTTATCTTCATTGCCATTCCTACATATGAATGTGAACTTATTGCAAATGTCACTTGTATGTTACTGTCTCCGTGACCGAGCGACTATGTCATAAAAGAAAGACGTTATTTGGAGCTTCATTTAATAAAGAACCCTCACCACGATAAAACAAGCAACAGTACTTTTCAACAGCCAGTCACGAATTAGTTTTATGGCTTTACGCCTCGCCGACTTCGATATTATTGGAGGCGGGAAAGGACTGGTGTCAATAAACGTGCAGGACTGTCATGACACCTTTCAAGAAACCATCCCGGCATTCGCCTGGATTGATTTGGGGAAACCATAGAAAACTGAAAGCTCGATGGTCGGACGGGGATTCGAACCCACGTCCTCCAAATACGAGGCCAGAGCGTTACAGATCACCCACCACGCTCGGTCAAGACTTCGCATAGTTTTAGTTACAAACTCATTTTCCTAGCCAGAATCTTTCCACTGTACATACGAACAGGTTTTTTAGATGCGTTGTATTCTCCACTGTGTTGATTGCAAACAATTTTGCGAAGTAAAAAAAATAGCTTTGTTTGAGAATAGTGGAAGACAAACTGATCCCGGCCGATCGGAATGTAACTTACATTTACCAGCCGATTGCAGTTGGTCTATTTCAGGTTTGCTCCTTCAGAATTTTTCGCCGAAAACCAGAAGCTCACTTTAACGAGGACCGTCTTAGGCTGTGGTAAAAGCTGCAAGACAGGTACAATCCGCATATTGTCCTCTGTAATTTATTTCAGTGCTGTTCCCTCCATTTTATAACTGCTCTGCTCCTAGAGGTTTGGCAGGGTTTTTTCTTTCCTTTTTTACTTATGACTTAACGCCTTGTCGACGTCGAGGTCATTAGAGGCGGGATGGGACTGGGGACAAGGAACGGGAGGGAATTCGGCCATGGCCTTTTTGAAGGAAGCATCCCGGTATTCACCTGGAGTGATTTGGGAAACCATGGAAAACCCAAATCTGAATGCCCGGACGGGGATTCGAACCGGCGTCCTCCGAATGTGAGGCCAGAGCGTTAACCGTTTTCTGCAGTATCTGATGGGCTGTTCTGTTTTTACAGTTTACTCTCATAGTAAACTTGCTAAAATATGATTCTATTCCTCCACTTCTTCCCAGTGGAGTAGGTAACACGCAAAGTACAGCGCTTTCATATTCTTTTATCCAGTAGTTTGCATAATCTACCGGTGGCTGTCTTTACGAAACAAGAATCATTTTTTCTTATGTCTTTATGTTTCTTGGTCGTCGAGGTAAATACAGGCGGGAGAGGAAGGGGACAAAGAACGGGAAGGAATTCGGCCATGGCCTTTTAAACACCGTATCCTGGCTTTCGCCTAGACCGGTTATAGGAAACCATTGAAAACCCGAATCTGGCTGGTGTACAACATCACGCCCCATCAATTACTATAATTTTCTTAGAATTAATTATAAGTATTTATGAATAACTAGCTGTGTCCGCGACTTCGTTTGTGATGTTAATATCAAAGACATTTTGGATTTTGCCAGCAGCTTCGTTCACGTGGGATGTTAAAGTACGGACCTTCCGCTTAACCCGATTATGTCACAATTAACACAAAGTCAGTGGGGGCAAACAAACTATCGCATACAATAAAAAAAATGATTACTAATTTGTAGAAACTTTTAATTTTTCATCTTTCCAACTTCACATCAGAGTGGAACATACCCCATTTTACCTACCGAATGCAAAGCAATTCTTATCGACCAACAAACATTTACTGTAAGTATGAGCAACATCGGCCCGACAGAATCGCGGTCAACACAACATAATTACATCTTGACGCGGAATATAGAAGTTAGACTATAGCGCCACTTACAGGAAAAATAACAGCGCGTTTCACCAACTACATGATGCTTAACGATGAAATAAGTGAGAGGTTTTAATTTTTGTTTAAAAACACGTGCAGTGATGTGTCGATCACTTCTTTTTTCTCTTGTCCATTCAACAGACCTCTACTAATTCAGATTACAAGTAAGTGTAATAAATAATTACGTTAAATCGAATACATATTTGACCATAGGATCGCTGGCATTTTTCTGTTTTGCATGTAACAAAATATTAGACGCAATTTAAATTATATTACTTACACCTTACGATTAATAAATGTATACCGCTTTATTTTAAAGAATCGACTACATTTAACAAAACTTATGAAACGAAAACCCATACAAAAAAAATCTTCGGAATCGCAGTCAACATAACCTAATTATAAATATACGAATTAGTCTTGTGCACTATCTATCGGAATGAATTATATGAAGGGAAAAAAAAATCTTTCGCGCAGACTCAATAACATTTAGTGTGGTTAAGGCCTGAACTGGCCCAGTGCTTTGTGCGTGATGATTCAGTTTACTGAGGTCTGTAAACTGATTTGTATATGAAAGGACTCCGCTAGCCGTAGCTTTGTGTAACCTTTGGGTTGCGGTATCTGGTATTGTAGAATCTTTGGGCTCTACGCTGCACGAGTCTGCTTTTCGTAGGTTTTATAGTTAAAAAAATTTTAATAAATTTTGCGGCTGAGAAAACGTGGATCTCCTTTTCAGTAACATGTTACTAATTAAAGCAACAAAAAACTTTAAAAAAATTAAATTACCCTTTTTTTTCTTTTTTTAACGTCTCTTAACAGCGAGGTCTTTAGAGGCGGGAAAGAATGGGGGCAAATAATGGGAAGGAATTCGGCCATGGCCTTTTGAAGGAAGCATCCCGGCATTTGCCTGGAGTGATTTGGGAAACCATGGAAAACCCAAATCTGGATGCCCGGACGGGGATCCGAATAAATTACTCATAGTCTTTGCTGTAACCACGAATGCCAATTTTCATTTCGGCTTAGGATAAATTTCAGTTTAATTACAACTTTCACTAATGTTGTTGTTTGACCAAAATTTATGCATTACGGTTTATTTGCTTTTTAGGCATTTTACTGACCACTTTCGTTATTGGTCTTTATCCATGTTCGCTGTATGTGAGTTATTAGGTTATTTTAAGTGGACATCAGACCAAATGTGTCACCGAATCGACAATTCTGGCAACTTATTTCTGCGGAGTTGGTCAACTGTTTCATAATATGGAATGTGATTAAGTTCTCTGGCCGTCACAGATAATATGACCAATGTTTACACTATGAGTGTGTTTACACTATGAGTGTTAGCCCAGTCTCAATTATAAACAACGTGATGCTTTCAAAGCAAACAGGAATTTATTTAAATTTTGCAGAGTGAACTTTAAGGGTCAAATACAAGTCAAGTTCGTATTTAAGCAAGTTGGAGTGTATGACCTTTGAAACAGTTACACGATAGCGCGATCGTTCCTGTCCGTGTTTAATACCTACCTATATTAATGCTTCTGAGTTCTGCAAGCTCAAGAGATTTTATTCATCCTAAGGGTGAAACACAGGTCAAGCTTATATTTGGCATACAAGATCAACCTGTCATAATCTTTCATCGTAAAAACTAACTTTTCTAGACCCGTGACGATACGCAAAAAACAGTCAAGGGCCTACACTAGTTCCTCTAATAATTACGTGAGCTAGCCAGGCCAGGTAAGTAGCGGAACGACTTGTGTGCAGGTTGTATTCGGCGTGTTGAAGCGGTCTCTGTGCCCGCGCCTTGGCAGTTTTACGAGCGACCTTTATGCAGGACGTTGCCTCTCTCCGTAGTCTCTCATTTAGACCCGCGCACATATGCCTCCCTAGCTTTCAGGACGACTTTCGCCAAAAGCCTTTGTATTCGCGGCGAAAGCGCCAATACTCAACAGGAAATAGCCGCATCTGCACTCTTAACTTCCTGTCTGTACTGTACACAACTGAAAAACTTTTTTTTTAACATATTGCTTTACGCCTCGTCGACGGCTATGGTCATTAGAAGTGGGATGGGACTGGGGACAAGGAACGAGAAGGGGAAGGGGGAAGGAATTCGGTCATGGCCTTTTTGAAGCAAGCATCCCGGGATTCGCCTGGAGTGATTTGGGGAAACCATGGAAAGCCCAAATCTGGATGCCCGGACGGGGATTCGAACCCGCGTCCTCCGAATGCGAGGCGAGAATGCTAACCGTTTCACCCACCACGCTCGCCTCGGTAAACGAAAAACAAACAAAAGGAATAAAAATAAGCCTTTTAACCTTATGTGCAGAAATCATAGCGACAAGCGTACGTCATTTTGTCAAAGCGCTCTCTTCACAAGACTAAACTCCGGTTGGATTTGCGGATTTGAGTTCTCCACGATCTCCCGAATGCAGGCCCCACGCTGTGTTGTTGCGTCGCTCCACTACGCAATAATGTGGACATTGAAAAACCTCTCCATGATTGCATTTTTTTTCTTATGGCTTTACTCCTCGTCGAGATCATTAGAGGCGGGAAAGGACTGAGGCAAGGAACGGGAAGGAATTCGGCAATGGTCTTTTTAAGGAAGCTCCCCGGCATTCGCCTAGAGTGATTTGGGGAAACCATGGAAAACTCAAGTAGGGATGCCCGGACGGTGTTCGAACCGGCATCCCCCTGAATGCGAGGCCAGAGCGTTAACTCACGCTTTCTCTCAGAGTTTAGGAGCCCGGTTTCAAATTCTGATGTGGGTAGGAATGTTTACGAGCTGTATTTGGTCACGTGAGCTATGCCAGGATGTTCCACGGTTCGGATTACACGTTAAACTGTAACTCAGAGGTGTAATCCGCGGCAAATCCAAACTATAACCAGACCACAGCAATTTAATTTTTAGAAAGTTTTAATTTTTTCCCCCATTTTTTGTAACAGTAGCTTCGGAAATAAAGGAAATTGTAGTTTTTTTTTTCGCAAAATCTTAACACAAATTTCAGAATAAAAAGGAAATATCTAAAGATTTTGAGAACAAGCGGGCTTCTAGCATTTGAAACTCGTCAAGATTATCAGAAGCGGGACATCAGCAGAGTACAAGCAAACGAAATAATTTTTTTAAGAGGTAGAATGGGAGTTACTAAAATGGACAGAGAAAGGAATGAAGTGATTAGATGCGCCACAAAAGAGGAACCCCTATAGGAAAGGGTAGAGAGGGCCAGACAGATTGTATGGGCATGTAAAAGAGAATGGAGGTTCAGAGAATCCCAAGAAAAATCCACGAAATTAAGATGCATGGGAAACAACCTAGAGGAAGACCAAGAGATGGATGACTGAAAGGAGTGGAGGAGTGTGTACGGAAGAGAGGAGAGGACTGGAACAAAGTGGTGACAGAGAGGTGGTGGGAAGAAAGAAGGAAATGGAGAGGCTTGTGCATGAAGCAGACCCGGCCAGAGGCTGGAAACTGTTGAGGATGATGATGATGAAAATGTTTTCATCAGCCTCCCAGTAAACCCGCTATAATTATTTTCACTCATCATTTTTCAAAATGATATGTTAGTATCTGTTACCTGTGACTTTGTACGCGTTAACTTAGAATTTTATTGCTAGAATTGGATATAGGAAGCTGTAAGTTACGGTGAAAAGGTCCCCAAAAGTACGGAGTGGAGATAATATGACGGGGAAACCATCATCATACCATTTTACCTATCTCATGACGAGAACCAATTAGCATCATGTTTAAAAAATAACAAAACTGGGGGAGGGGGGGTTAAACTACCTACCACAGTTCCTCCGGCAGAATTTTGAATTTGTGTCTGTACATTAAATTTATTAAAATTTCATACACAAACTGTAATGTTTATCGGTTACTGAGCTTTGTTTCTTTCCTCAGTCACAGAGTTAACACACGCTATCCATCTGTCAGTCAACGTTCGGATTGCTTTAAAAATATCACTAGATAATCTTTTTATTTATCCCAAAGAAGTTTCCTATTCCTTCCTAATGATACATAGTATTTCTGGTAAAAATATATTCAGATCGTGTTTGTTTTCACGACCAAACGACTAAACCGAGTTATTCTCGCATTTATAATAGTATAGATCACGGGTGGACCGCGAGATTCAACACACTTTTACAAATATGTTTTATTTTATAATGGCCAAAGTAGTGGAAACAAATGTATTAAAATTTGCATTATCTGTGCATCCATATTTTCAAAATTTCATTTATATTATTTTTTTAAACATCATTTTTAGTGTTATATAATTTCTTTAAAATGTGCATTTAGTATCATTATTATTATTTTATCTATGTTTACATGTAAAATAATAGTAAACACAAAAATAAAAAACTTATTACGTTTCAATTTTTCACTCAAAAAAAAAATGTCTATAGCGGGTCTAAATCTGATATAGGGATAGTATTTATATCGGCCTGCGGAGTTATGATTGCACTTCCAAAGTGGCCCGCAAGATCATTTGGGTTGGGCTCCCCTGGTATAGATAAATGCTGCTAGTAAAAACTACAATAGCACGGTGTTTGTAAGTTAAGAGTTTAGGGACCGTGCACAAAGTGCGTGGCCCGGTCCAGGGGAGTGGGGGTTGGCTGGAAGGCTACGCTGGGCTACGTGGGGGGAGGGGGGGGAGGTTCAGAGCCAGGCCACGTAGCTTTCCTTTCATAACTTTTTCATAGTTAAAATGACGAATAGAACTCACAATAGCATGTGAATATATTATTTCCCTCAGTTAATTATCTTCGTATGTAATTTACAATAGTCTGACAAGAGAAAACAGTACAAAATGTCTTCTGGAAACAAAAGGGGAAAAAAGCTACGTGCTACGTGGGTAGGGGGGGGGAGTAGAGGCAAAACCACGTAGGGCTACGTGGGGGAGCGGTGGTTCACAAGAAGCCAAATGGAGCTACGCGGTTTATGCACGCTCCCTTAGAAGTCATGCGAGTGTCAGATACAGATAGATGGTTCCTTTTTCATATTAAAAGTATGGAAACATGAAAGTACTCACGCTGTGGAGTTGAACCAGATGTTAGTTAGTTAAAAAGCTTAGTCCACCTTCCGATGGTTGGTTGGATTTGCCCTTAAAAGGCATACTAAGCCATTGTGTCAGAGGTAGAAAGACCAGTTCCCTTCCTCCGGGACCTGCAGTTTAACGTGGAATCTGAACCATATTATACACTCAAACACAACTCTTAAAAATTTCTGGTCCCAGCGGGATTTGAACTTCTGAAAGCATACGCCCTGACCGTTGAGCTAACAGACACCCTCTGTTAGTTATTAATACTCTAATTAGTCTAAGTTGGGTTTTATTCTCCGTCCAGTGCAGCTAATAAATGAAAAAACTTTGTTATAGCATATGCGTTTCGGTTTATTAGACCATCATCAGTGCCCTAGAACAAGTTATGTACAATTTTTGATGTGCAGCATAATGTTTATCTAAATAAAGGTATAAATTTTGGTATTAAATATTATTATAGCTAATTTTACTTACAGTTTTCCTATATTACATTAGTGTATGGAATTGTTCCATATCAGTTTCTCCCCTTGAGGTTTCTCACTCACTGAACAATTTTGAATAAGAAACATAATTTGCACACGTCTGATTTTTAAGGCAACTTCTGGAACAAGCTTAGTTGTTGTTATTCTTCTTGAGGTTATTCACCAACTGACCATTTTGTTATGAAAAGCATATTTATACACGTAGTTACACAATGTAGCTTTTAAACAGACTTTTGTTATTGTTTATGGATTCTTATCAAAGATGCTAACTGTCTATGGCTTATGTATTACCAACCTAATTTGCTTACTGAAGTTAAGTTTTATCTTTGCTGTAGCGGTTTATTTGAATGCAAGATAAAACTTAACTTCAGTAAGCAAATTAGGTTGGTAATACATAAGCCATAGACAGTTAGCATCTTTGAGAAGGAACCATAAACAATAACAATAGTCTGTTTAAAAGCTACATTGTGTAAATACGTGTATAAATATGCTTTTCATAACAAAATGGTCAGTTGGTGAATAACCTCAAGAAGAATAACAACAACTAAGCTTGTTCCAGAAGTTGCCTTAAAAATCAGACGTGTGCAAATTATGTTTCTTATTCAAAATTGTTCAGTGAGTGAGAAACCTCAAGGGGAGAAACTGATATGGAACAATTCCGTACACTAATGTAATATAGAAAAACTGTAAGTAAAATAAGCTATAATAATATTTAATAACTAAATTTATACCTTCATTTACATAAATATTATGCTGCACATCAAAAATTGTACATAACTTGTTCTAGGGCACTGATGATGGTCTAATAATCCGAAACGCATATGCCATAACAAAGTTTTTTCATTTGTTAGCTGCACTAGACGGAGAATAAAATCCAACATTAGACTAATTAGAGTATTAATAACTAACAGAGGGTGTCTGTTAGCTCAACGGTCAGGGCGTATGCTTTCAGAAGTTCAAATCCCGCTGGGACCAGAAATTTTTAAGAGTTGTGTTTGAGTGTATAATATGGTTCAGATTCCACGTTAAACTGCAGGTCCCGGAGGAAGGGAACTGGTCTTTCTACCTCTGACACAATGGCTTAGTATGCCTTTTAAGGGCAAATCCAACCAACCATCGGAAGGTGGACTAAGCTTTTTAACTAACTAACATCTGGTTCAACTCCACAGCGTGAGTACTTTCATGTTTCCATACTTTTAATATGAAAAAAGGAACCATCTATCTGTATCTGACACTCCATGACTTCTAAGGGAGCGTGCATAAACCGCGTAGCTCCATTTTGGCTTCTTGTGAACCACCGCTCCCCCACGTAGCCCTACGTGGCTTTTGCCTCTACCTCCCCCCCCCACCTACCCACGTAGCACGTAGCTTTTTTCTTCCCTTTTGTTTCCAGAAGACATTTTGTACTGTTTTCTCTTGTCAGACTATTGTAAATTACATACGAAGATAATTAACTGAGGGAAATAAATATTCACATGCTATTGTGAGTTCTATTCGTCATTTTAACTATGAAAAAAGTTATGAAAGGAAAGCTACGTGGCCTGGCTCTGAACCCCCCCCCCTCCCCCCACGTAGCCCAGCGTAGCCTTCCAGCCAACCCCCACTCCCCCTGGACCGGGCCACGCACTTTGTGCACGGTCCCTAAACTCTTTAACTTACAAACACCGTGCTATTGTAGTTTTTACTAGCAGCATTTATCTATACCAGGGGAGCCCAACCCAAATGATCTTGCGGGCCACTTTGGAAGTGCATCATAACTCCGCAGGCCGCATATAAAATTACGTATCCCTATATCAGATTTAGACCCGCTATAGACATTTTTTTTTTGAGTGAAAAATTGAAACGTAATAAGTTTTTATTTTTGTGTTTACTATTATTCTTACATGTAAACATAGATAAAATAATAATAATGATACTAAATGCACATTTTAAAGAAATATATAACACTAAAAATGATGTTTAAAAAATAAATATAAATGAAATTTTGAAAATATGGATGCACAGATAATGCAAATTTTAATACATTTGTTTCCACTACTTTGGCCATTATAAAATAAACATATTTTGTAAAAGTGTGTTGAATCTCGCGGTCCACCCGTGATCTATACTATTATAAATGCGAGAATAACTCGGTTTAGTCGTTTGGTCGTGAAAACAACACGATCTGAATATTATTTTACCAGGAAATACTATGTATCATTAGGAAGGATATAGGAAACTTCTTTGGGATAAATAAAAGATTATCTAGTGATATTTTTAAAGCAATCCGAACGTTGACTGACAGATGGATAGCGTGTGTAACTCTGTGACTGAGAAGAAACAAAGCCTCAGTAACCGATATAACATTACAGTTTGTGTATGAAATTTTAATAAATTTAATGTACAGACACAAATTCAAAATTCTGCCGGAGGAACTGTGGTAGGTAGTTTAACCCCCCCTCCCCCAGTTTTGTTATTTTTTAAACATGATGCTAATTGGTTCTCGTCATGAGATAGGTAAAATGGTATGATGATGGTTTCCCCGTCATATTATCTCCACTCCGTACTTTTGGGGACCTTTTCACCGTAACTTACAGCTTCCTATATCCAATTCTAGCAATAAAATTCTAAGTTAACGCGTACAAAGTCACAGGTAACAGATACTAACATATCATTTTGAAAAATGATGAGTGAAAATAATTATAGCGGGTTTACTGGGAGGCTGATGAAAACATTTTCATCATCATCATCCTCAACAGTTTCCAGCCTCTGGCCGGGTCTGCTTCATGCACAAGCCTCTCCATTTCCTTCTTTCTTCCCACCACCTCTCTGTCACCACTTTGTTCCAGTCCTCTCCTCTCTTCCGTACACACTCCTCCACTCCTTTCAGTCATCCATCTCTTGGTCTTCCTCTAGGTTGTTTCCCATGCATCTTAATTTCGTGGATTTTTCTTGGGATTCTCTGAACCTCCATTCTCTTTTACATGCCCATACAATCTGTCTGGCCCTCTCTACCCTTTCCTATAGGGGTTCCTCTTTTGTGGCGCATCTAATCACTTCATTCCTTTCTCTGTCCATTTTAGTAACTCCCATTCTACCTCTTAAAAAAATTATTTCGTTTGCTTGTACTCTGCTGATGTCCCGCTTCTGATAATCTTGACGAGTTTCAAATGCTAGAAGCCCGCTTGTTCTCAAAATCTTTAGATTATTTCCTTTTTATTCTGAAATTTGTGTTAAGATTTTGCGAAAAAAAAAACTACAATTTCCTTTATTTCCGAAGCTACTGTTACATGAAAAAGGGGAAAAAATTAAAACTTTCTAAAAATTAAATTGCTGTGGTCTGGTTATAGTTTGGATTTGCCGCGGATTACACCTCTGAGTTACAGTTTAACGTGTAATCCGAACCGTGGAACATCCTGGCATAGCTCACGTGACCAAATACAGCTCGTAAACATTCCTACCCACATCAGAATTTGAAACCGGGCTCCTAAACTCTGAGAGAAAGCGTGAGTGGTTAACGCTCTGGCCTCGCATTCAGGGGGATGCCGGTTCGAACACCGTCCGGGCATCCCTACTTGAGTTTTCCATGGTTTCCCCAAATCACTCTAGGCGAATGCCGGGGAGCTTCCTTAAAAAGACCATTGCCGAATTCCTTCCCGTTCCTTGCCTCAGTCCTTTCCCGCCTCTAATGATCTCGACGAGGAGTAAAGCCATAAGAAAAAAAAATGCAATCATGGAGAGGTTTTTCAATGTCCACATTATTGCGTAGTGGAGACGACGCAACAACCCACAGCGTGGGGCCTGCATTCGGGAGATCGTGGAGAACTCAAATCCGCAAATCCAACCGGAGTTTAGTCTTGTGAAGAGAGCGCTTTGACAAAAATGACGTACGCTTGTCGCTATGATTTCTGCACATAAGGTTAAAAGGCTTATTTTTATTCCTTTTGTTTGTTTTTCGTTTACCGAGGCGAGCGTGGTGGGTGAAACGGTTAGCATTCTCGCCTCGCATTCGGGAGGACGCGGGTTCGAATCCCCGTCCGGGCATCCAGATTTGGGCTTTCCATGGTTTCCCCAAATCACTCCAGGCGAATCCCGGGATGCTTGCTTCAAAAAGGCCATGACCGAATTCCTTCCCCCTTCCCCTTCTCGTTCCTTGTCCCCAGTCCCATCCCACTTCTAATGACCATAGCCGTCGACGAGGCGTAAAGCAATATGTTAAAAAAAAAGTTTTTCAGTTGTGTACAGTACAGACAGGAAGTTAAGAGTGCAGATGCGGCTATTTCCTGTTGAGTATTGGCGCTTTCGCCGCGAATACAAAGGCTTTTGGCGAAAGTCGTCCTGAAAGCTAGGGAGGCATATGTGCGCGGGTCTAAATGAGAGACTACGGAGAGAGGCAACGTCCTGCATAAAGGTCGCTCGTAAAACTGCCAAGGCGCGGGCACAGAGACCGCTTCAACACGCCGAATACAACCTGCACACAAGTCACTCCGCTGCTTTCCTGGCCTGGCTAGCTCACGTAATTATTAGAGGAACTAGTGTAGGCCCTTGACCGTGTTTTTTGCGTATCGTCACGGGTCTAGAAAAGTTAGTTTTTACGATGAAAGATTGACAGGTTGATCTTGTATGACCAAATATAAGCTTGACCTGTGTTTCACCCTTAGGATGAATAAAATCTCTTGAGCTTGCAGAACTCAGAAGCATTAATAGAGGTAGGTATTAAACACGGACAGGAACGATCGCGCTATCGTGTAACTGTTTCAAAGGTCATACACTCCAACTTGCTTAAATACGAACTTGACTTGTATTTGACCCTTAAAGTTCACTCTGCAAAATTTTTTTTTAAATAATAAAAAATCCTGTTTGCTTTGAAAGCATCACGTTGTTTATAATTGAGACTGGGCTAACACTCATAGTGTAAACACACTCATAGTTAAACATTGGTCATATTATCTGTGACGGCCGAGAACTTAATACACATTCCATATTATGAAACAGTTGACCAACTCCGCAGAAATAAGTTGCCAGAATTGTCGATTCGGTGACACATTTGGTCTGATGTCCACTTAAAATAACCTAATAACTCACATACAGCGAACATGGATAAAGACCAATAACGAAAGTGGTCAGTAAAATGCCTAAAAAGCAAATAAACCGTAATGCATAAATTTTGGTCAAACAACATTAGTGAAAGTTGTAATTAAACTGAAATTATCCTAAGCCGAAATGAAAATTGGCATTCGTGGTTACAGCAGAGTAATTTATTCGGATCCCCGTCCGGGCATCCAGATTTGGGTTTTCCATGGTTTCCCAAATCACTCCAGGCAAATGCCGGGATGCTTCCTTCAAAAGGCCATGGCCGAATTCCTTCCCATTATTTGCCCCCATTCTTTCCCGCCTCTAAAGACCTCGCTGTTAAGAGACGTTAAAAAAAGAAAAAAAAGGGTAATTTAATTTTTTTTAAAAGTTTTTTTTAAGTTGCTTTAATTAGTAACATGTTACTGAAAAGGAGATCCACGTTTTCTCAGCCGCAAAATTTATTAAAATTTTTTTAACTATAAAACTCTACGAAAAGCAGACTCGTGCAGCGTAGAGCCCAAAGATTCTACAATACCAGATACCGCAACCCCAAAGGTTACACAAAGCTACGGCTAGCGGAGTCCTTTCATATACAAATCAGTTTACAGACCTCAGTAAACTGAATCATCACGCACAAAGCACTGGGCCAGTTCAGGCCTTAACCACACTAAATGTTATTGAGTCTGCGCGAAAGATTTTTTTTTTCCCTTCATATAATTCATTCCGATAGATAGTGCACAAGACTAATTCGTATATTTATAATTAGGTTATGTTGACTGCGATTCCGAAGATTTTTTTTGTATGGGTTTTCGTTTCATAAGTTTTGTTAAATGTAGTCGATTCTTTAAAATAAAGCGGTATACATTTATTAATCGTAAGGTGTAAGTAATATAATTTAAATTGCGTCTAATATTTTGTTACATGCAAAACAGAAAAATGCCAGCGATCCTATGGTCAAATATGTATTCGATTTAACGTAATTATTTATTACACTTACTTGTAATCTGAATTAGTAGAGGTCTGTTGAATGGACAAGAGAAAAAGAAGTGATCGACACATCACTGCACGTGTTTTTAAACAAAAATTAAAACCTCTCACTTATTTCATCGTTAAGCATCATGTAGTTGGTGAAACGCGCTGTTATTTTTCCTGTAAGTGGCGCTATAGTCTAACTTCTATATTCCGCGTCAAGATGTAATTATGTTGTGTTGACCGCGATTCTGTCGGGCCGATGTTGCTCATACTTACAGTAAATGTTTGTTGGTCGATAAGAATTGCTTTGCATTCGGTAGGTAAAATGGGGTATGTTCCACTCTGATGTGAAGTTGGAAAGATGAAAAATTAAAAGTTTCTACAAATTAGTAATCATTTTTTTATTGTATGATAGTTTGTTTGCCCCCACTGACTTTGTGTTAATTGTGACATAATCGGGTTAAGCGGAAGGTCCGTACTTTAACATCCCACGTGAACGAAGCTGCTGGCAAAATCCAAAATGTCTTTGATATTAACATCACAAACGAAGTCGCGGACACAGCTAGTTATTCATAAATACTTATAATTAATTCTAAGAAAATTATAGTAATTGATGGGGCGTGATGTTGTGACACCAGCCAGATTCGGGTTTTCAATGGTTTCCTATAACCGGTCTAGGCGAAAGCCAGGATACGGTGTTTAAAAGGCCATGGCCGAATTCCTTCCCGTTCTTTGTCCCCTTCCTCTCCCGCCTGTATTTACCTCGACGACCAAGAAACATAAAGACATAAGAAAAAATGATTCTTGTTTCGTAAAGACAGCCACCGGTAGATTATGCAAACTACTGGATAAAAGAATATGAAAGCGCTGTACTTTGCGTGTTACCTACTCCACTGGGAAGAAGTGGAGGAATAGAATCATATTTTAGCAAGTTTACTATGAGAGTAAACTGTAAAAACAGAACAGTCCATCAGATACTGCAGAAAACGGTTAACGCTCTGGCCTCACATTCGGGAGGACGCCGGTTCGAATCCCCGTCCGGGCATTCAGATTTGGGTTTTCCATGGTTTCCCAAATCACTCCAGGTGAATACCGGGATGCTTCCTTCAAAAAGGCCATGGCCGAATTCCCTCCCGTTCCTTGTCCCAGTCCCATCCCGCCTCTAATGACCTCGACGTCGACAAGGCGTTAAGTCATAAGTAAAAAAGGAAAGAAAAAAAACCCCCTGCCAAACCTCTAGGAGCAGAGCAGTTATAAAATGGAGGGAACAGCACTGAAATAAATTACAGAGGACAATATGCGGATTGTACCTGTCTTGCAGCTTTTACCACAGCCTAAGACGGTCCTCGTTAAAGTGAGCTTCTGGTTTTCGGCGAAAAATTCTGAAGGAGCAAACCTGAAATAGACCAACTGCAATCGGCTGGTAAATGTAAGTTACATTCCGATCGGCCGGGATCAGTTTGTCTTCCACTATTCTCAAACAAAGCTATTTTTTTTACTTCGCAAAATTGTTTGCAATCAACACAGTGGAGAATACAACGCATCTAAAAAAACCTGTTCGTATGTACAGTGGAAAGATTCTGGCTAGGAAAATGAGTTTTGTAACTAAAACTATGCGAAGTCTTGACCGAGCGTGGTGGGTGATCTGTAACGCTCTGGCCTCGTATTTGGAGGACGTGGGTTCGAATCCCCGTCCGACCATCGAGCTTTCAGTTTTCTATGGTTTCCCCCAAATCAATCCAGGCGAATGCCGGGATGGTTTCTTGAAAGGTGTCATGACAGTCCTGCACGTTTATTGACACCAGTCCTTTCCCGCCTCCAATAATATCGAAGTCGGCGAGGCGTAAAGCCATAAAACTAATTCGTGACTGGCTGTTGAAAAGTACTGTTGCTTGTTTTTATCGTGGTGAGGGTTCTTTATTAAATGAAGCTCCAAATAACGTCTTTCTTTTATGACATAGTCCGCTCGGTCACGGAGACAGTAACATACAAGTGACATTTGCAATAAGTTCACATTCATATGTAGGAATGGCAATGAAGATAAGAGAAATCAGGCCCAGAACCGAATTCATTTGTACATACCTATTTTTCACAAACGATGGGGGAATGGAAAAGATTTATCGATCGAAAACTTACAATCCGACAGGATTAGGTCTCGGAAAAAACTCATCCGACCATCCTAATACGGGTTTTCCCCAGATCGCTCCAGGCCAATGCCGGGATGGTTCTTCAAAAGACTCCATGGATGCATCCTGCCATATCCCGTATATCCTTTTCCTATGCACAAACTATTTCACCAATAGAATAGGTGCAATGCACCCACTGCCACCCACTTATAGTGAATAATAATAGTAATTCCACACATTACAAGCTCATGACAGGCAAAATCAATATCAGAATTCAAAAAATATTACACTCGCTGTACAAAGTATATCCCGTTTCCAGAACCAAACGCATGGTAAAACAGTAATACACGCTACTCTTTAACAAGTGTCCCATTTAAAGACTTGGACCTGTTTGGCATGACCACCATAATTCCAAAAAAGGCTATAGATTATGGATTTAACAGGCTAGGAGAAAAAATTCAAGTATCAACAAATTATCAGCTCTAAGAACTTGACATGAGTATATGCTATATATTCATCCACGCCAATGTCAAAGATGTACTCTGGAGCTAATAAGACAGTTGGTGCCTTCCACAGGTATTTATATCGTCGTAGTTTTCATGTATTTCAGAACACACAAAATCTGAAACAAGCTAGTTCTTAATCTTATAAAAAATAAAATAAAAAAGGAACTACTGTATATAGTTAAAAACAAAATGTGAGAGGCATGTGGAAGTAGGAGCGATCTGGTGGCTGAATGCTCGTCGCTGGAGAGCGAAAGGTCCTCGGTTCGAATCGCTGTCTCTGCCAGTTTTTGTACGACTTTCACCTCTGGAAAGCCTTGCTTTCTCAGAGGTACGTATTTCGGGTTCCACCTTAGACTGTAGATCCCCTACACCTGGTAGAATTATCAGGTGAGGTGGCTACGATGTAGGCGAACTGCGCAGCTGGTAAGAAACTCTATTGCCAGGTCAGTGAGACCGATTATTATCTGCTTACATTGTGAGAGGCGGGGGCGGTCTGGTTGCCCAGTGATTAAGGCGTCTTACTGGAGGTCAAAAGGCCCCTCGCTTAAATCTCTCTCTGCGAGGATTTCCAAAGGCCGCTAACCCGACCTTCACCTCTAACCCAGCACAGCTTGTTGTGTAGTGTGCAGTACACCGGAACGCTTCCGTGGTTCCGATTCCACGTTAAACAGCAGGTCGCGTATAGTAGGCAGGATTACTCTGTTAGGCTAGGCGGATTGCGTGGCGAATCGAAAACTGTCACAGTCCTTGAGGATCTCCCGGTCAACAATGTCACACGACCATCTGATTTGGTTTTGTGGTAGGCTAAAGAAACAGCTCTTATATCTCATCATCTAGCCCAGCGTTGCTCATCCTTTTTCAACGCGAGGACTAGTAAATTGTAAAAAATAATGCTGCCAACCACTAACTTAAATGGGCTAATTTTTTACCTAAGTGTATATTATTACAATCTAGGACGTGAGCATATTTTGAAATCTTATGGGAACACACGTAAGCAATTAAAAAAGTCCATAGAAATGTTCCAAACCAGCAGTTCGTTACATAACAGAGGATATTGAGATTCACATCATTCGTTTTGTTAAGTTTTTGTTTTGTTAAGTTTTCGTTTTGTAAAGTTTTCGTTTCACTTTCTCTGAGATAGTGTATTCGGCCAGTTAGGTAGTCACGTTGGCCCTGACGTTAGGTCTATGGAAGTTGTAAATAGGGCCGTATTATTGAAGTAGTTTATTCAGTCATAGAGCAGTATTGAAATTTTAATGAATTATTCTCTTGGTGAAAGAAAAATAGGTAATCCTTTTGCTGGTTATCATCGTAGGCTTCTCTTGCGATCAATTAGACGGGTAGTACTTTTCTGTATCATGACTGGTATCTGGCACATTTGTTGTCCAAAAACGTAGCATTAAAGAAGAATAAAGATTGAAATAACGTTTACAACTTTTATTTTATTTGATGAAACAGATCACACATAATTTGGATTAATACCAAAGATAAAAATAAAGACTAAAACCATCAAGCAAGCAATTCGGTTTGTGTCATATTCTAAATTTATCTTCATGTAGTTAGTTTCTTTCACATAATCGCA
The DNA here is from genome assembly GCA_031002005.1 of Vandiemenella viatica. Taxonomy (NCBI): domain Eukaryota; kingdom Metazoa; phylum Arthropoda; class Insecta; order Orthoptera; family Morabidae; genus Vandiemenella; species Vandiemenella viatica. The sequence continues at coordinate 242 of JARYHS010009809.1, read as the reverse complement.
CGTAGCGAGAGTGAGCATTTGTACAGAGGCATAGACAGAAAGCGGACTCACATCTTCATGCAGCGCAGGCTTCCGATGTGGGCTATGGATCAACGCTTGGGTCTCCTATTGTGTGTACCATTCGAGTAAACGGATCTTGGCTCGTGTTGTGTCTTTAAGTATTGCTACCAACCCTAATTCTTGAATTTATAATCTCGTTTGGAACCTCCGTGCCTTACAGAATTTCACTAATAATACTGTTC